>APFE030957733.1:37873-49571 GCA_000404065.3 Pinus taeda
ATTATTTCAAGCCTACTTTAAGAAATAAAGGAAGAGGTGCAGAGCCTTTCCATAAGAAGGACTCCCACCAACTCCTCTCCTCCTACCAATCTTTCAAATGTTAGTCCATAAATCAAACACATGCCCTTGTTTCTCTAGTATGGAAACCCTTGGATGGATCTGACAATGAATTCCTCCAAACCACTAGTTTAACCATCTATTGAATGCCTTTGATTGGTATGTGTAAATGATTTCCATTGATTCTTGGAGAGGTGTGAAATCTAACTTTGTATTGTCATAATACAAACACCAAATTTAACCCGTGGTAGCAAAAATTTCAGCCTTACAACTCTCTCATCCAATATTAAAGACTCCACTAATTAGTTGAGGGGTAATCTCCTTAAAAATATATTAAAAATTAGAAGCTTTCATATTAATAGAAAAAATAAGAATAGTATTTAATATTAAGTTATAATGTAGGTAGTTCCCAAGTTGACATATGAGACCCCCTTGTTTGTGAGGCAAGGGATGCCCTCCATTCAATGCTTTAACTATTTAATCTATGGAGGTGTACATACCTTAATTTCCTTTGGATCCAATCCTATGACCTTTAAAGAGGAAACACTTTAACGCAAACCAAACAAGTAAATACAAACTTAATTTGTATATATATCAAAGTTACTTTGAAAGTTGCATGGCATGCTTAATTTTGTATAGAAGCAAGGGAAAACTTGAAGGGTTGATAAAATAAAACATGTATTGTTAATTATGATGATCATTAGTATATTAGTCTAATTTTCCCAATCTATAACTTGCACACTTTGTTACTACTATTAAAGGCATGTCATGATGGTTTACTAGTTTAACATCATGTACATTCAGCTGTGTCTATAAAAGGAATGTCAGTTCAGTGACAAAACCAATGGTTTGTCAACTTGGTCAGCTTAGTGAGTTATCTGTAAATCATCTCAGTGAACAACATATCAAGTCAATTAGCCTAGTCAATGACATGCACATTCCATTGTCACTATTAGTGACATGTTAGGTTGGATATTAACATGTATTTTTGATTAAGATTATCTAGAACATTAACTGAAACAACATGCATGTTTGACTACAATTGTGGGAGATATGTTATATAGGTCAACCCCATCAACAACATTTATGTTCAATTCCACATGTTAGAGGCATGACACAATGGTCACTTTATTAGTAACATGTACATTTTGGTTATCACTATTAAAGGTGTGTTAGGTTGGTTAAATTGATCAATGGCTTGTATGTTTGGTTACAATTATTAAAGTGTCACTTGATTGTTTAATGCAATAAATGGAGTGTAAGTCTAGTTACCATTGTCGAAGGCATGTTTTTTTGGTTAAATTAGTTAAGACCATATACATTCAACTATGATTTTTAGACCCATCCAAGGCTAGTAAACCGATTTAAAGTAGTGCATAACATCGATGGGGGATTGCTTATTGCATTATATGTGAGTATAGTGTGTTATTTTTTTTGTAAGTAGGTGATTTCTCATTAACAAAAAATTATGTACAAGGGCCTCAAGATGCATGGGAGACCCACATCCTTATAGGTCTTACATGCCAAAAAACAAAAAGAACTAACAAGACACCAGTTACCATAACTAGTCATCAGAAGGCATAGAAGCAAGATTATCTAGCCCCATCTGTGGAAGAGGAGGTGGGTGGTAGAGATAATGGACATGATTAGAGTGTGCTATTATTCCCCCACATTTGTTAAATTATGCCATGTCAGGTGTTCACCCTTCATGGACTAAATTTCCTTCTCAAGGGGATTGCTTATCGAGGAAGGTCTATGTCTAAGGCTCAAGTGACTTTAATAAAATAAATTCCATTTAGTTGTGATTGTTGAGCCAAAGAGGTGTTTTCATAGCCTTTTATATGCTTCTACAACATTGCAATGTCACAAATCAAATAATTGCCACTTTCTTGTGTTCATCGAAAACATTTCACTCCAAAAGACAAATGTATGTCAAAGCAAGTTAAATAGCCCAATGCTCATTGACCCAAACCACCAACCTTCCTAAATGTATCTCCTTTCTTATGTTCGTTGGTGTTCAACATCATCCACCAACCATAAATCATTTACTTCACCATTACACACACATGCATATCTCTAAAAAGCATGCCAAACTTGATCATTTTCATTCCTTACAAAAGAATTTCAGAACATTGTTACATTTGCACCATGAAATATACATATTTGTAATCAATATTTTCTAAAGTAATATGTGGTACTCTTAATTACAATATAGTACTACTTTTACTACCCATACACTACCCCTCAACCCCAGGGAGATCCTTGTATTGATGTTATGACCCTCTGCATTTTGTAGATATTCTCTTAAGATGATCTTATAACACCCTCCATTAAAATCGTTACATGCATGTAAATGAGAACCCTTTCCCTACCAAAGTGGACCAACAAGGACTCTTTAAGCTAGGCCAAAGCTACAGAGCATGGATCAAGGAAATAGAGGAAACCTATATAAATCCATAACGATCGAGTTATAGGGAGAGATATAGAGGGAAATAGGTCAGAGTGTTGATAGAATGAGATCTGATCTCTTTATGCATGTAATGTGATATAATGTGGCCGTATTTATGCCTAATTTTGAGTGAACTCTAAAAATATGTTACGTAATAGTTGTAGATATACATTGTAGTAACTTGATTATTTGAGATAACATAAAGAAGAATATTGCAGGGATTACAATTATGTGTTTCTGATTGCATGATGACATGCCTTGTAGCCCTTTAATATTTTTTAATTCTTTCTGAAGTTGTTTGTGAAGCATATTTATACATTGTTAAAGGTTTGACAATGTACAAAAATTAAGGAATTAATGCATAGTTTAGGTAATGATCTAAATCTTGTAGTTCTCTAGATTCCAACCTAACATTTAAAGTCTTGGAACACCTCACGTAATAATTTGCTCCCTTGACAAGGTTCAAAAATTTCAACGTTGTGATAGAGTACGACAAGAATCTTTGTTGGGTCTCTACATAAAAAAAATTCACTGAAAATGATAAGATAAATAATCTACAATAATTTTACTAGGGTGTTCCACCTAATTTAGTTTGAGCATAAAGCATTGATACTAATATTTGCAACATGTTGCACACATTAATAATAAGTGTTTTACATAGGGATCAACACGAAGGTCATAGTTTCATGTTGAGAGTTAGCTTGGGCTTATAAACTGTCATGTGTCTAACACAACATCATAAAAATTATATATAAACATAATTGTTTCTAGTGCATAGAGATTTGTCTATTTTTTTCCATAGATCTGTATTATACTTTACATGGTTGTCATATGGTTCTTATCTCCTCCCATACACTTGTCATGTAAATATCATTTCATTTTATATCTACAAGCTTATAACATATATATTTTTTATAGTTTAAGTATGCACCCTTGTTTAATTTCATACCGTATTGATCGCTTGGAAATATTTCCATAGCTCATGGATTGTCTATTGTTATAGAAGAATCTTGGTTATATTTGATATACCAAATGATACCTAGAGTATAGTTTGGTTAAGGCGTGCATTATATATCGATACCATATTACATTGCTTCACTTTCTCCTTGTTATTTGACCATGGTATGTGTTGGATTCTATGCCATATAACATTTCCTATACTCCATATAATTCTCAGGCCAGCTAGAGGTACTCCATGTGTGATGCAGTAAATAGAATGCACAATTTTCTTCCTCCATAGTGTCCTCACCCATGTGATTTACTGTATCCCTTCACATGCCTTGAAATAAGAGCAATGTACTAATTTCGAGAAATGGTCAGTATGGCATAGCTCAGATCAATGTTGTAGCTCTGGCACTTCGAAATCCTCAACTCTTCTACCTGTCAGCGCACTCTCATTATCTTCGTGATTCTTCTGTGAATGTCACTGTGTTGTATCTATGGAGGTGGCCTTTGGATTTCCTACCACCATGACCCTTCAAGCCTCACTCGCTAGCTCTAGACTACCATGCATCTCAATGCGGGACATAGGTACAGGCTTAGCCCATTCATTTTTTTTCTTTTGTTTATTTAGTCATTTTTTTGTTTTGGTTAAGGGATTGTTTCCTATACAAGTTTAACATGGAGCTGGTGGTGAAAATTCTCTTTCCCAAGGGACTTTACCGTTCCTCTTTTTAGGTAATTATTTTTCCTTATTGGTAGAGGTTTGTCGGCTATTTTGAATTTAATTCCAAAAATGAACTGGTGTATAATTAGCTACTAAAGAGTAATGCCTCTTTGTCTCTCAACCAGATGAATCAGAATCTAAGTTCCATGTAATCCATGACAATATCTTCGAAGTGATGATTTCCAGGAAAAACATTATCATTTTCATAATGGAGTTTTCTATTTTGTTTATCCCAAAAAGTTATTGTGTGTCTCATTTACGATTTCTTTTGTTTTCCTCTAGTTTCGATTTACAACATTTCATTCATGTCTAATGGGAGAAGTGATAAACTAGCTCATGAATCGGCCTGGTATACTCTGCATTTTCTCCAATGCTAGTTTTTTTTTCTTTTTTATTTTTGCACTCATACCTCATCTCACTTCAATTCGTGTGCCCTAATATTAGCTCACGACCTCTCTTTCCTTTTCCAGGTACCTCTGTCATTCTCTTGCATCACCAACTCGCTACAATTCAATTTGTTTTTAGAATTGGATAACAAATTTCTTCTCCTGTCTAGGTGGTTACACAATGTGTCTCCCTAAAGGGTCATTATCTGGTTTTCTACCTGGTGATGCTATGTTTCATTGTTTTTATTCCATGAATTTAACTATACATAGGCAGAGGGTCTTTGCTTAAACCTTTTCTCTCTATTTTTCTTAGGTATTCTTCATGATGTTGGAACGAAATAATTATATATATTTTATGTTAATGGCTTGCAACCTTGACTGGAAAAAATGAGCTTGCAACCTCTATTTTCAAGATTGGGTTTCTAGCCTCAATTTTCCTATTACAAATTTCTATATGGTTTATGTTTGTTTGGAAAAGATGCAATTGTTCTAAATATGTATTGTAGCTCTACTCGACAATTCACTATGATATACTACTATGACATTTTTCTTATTTACTTCCTATATGCTAGGTTGTTCGACACATACTATGCCCATTGATGTTTCCTGAACCAACTATTTACTTTTACCTGTAATAAATGTTTGTCATATTAAATGTATGTGTAAGTTAGTTCCTTATGGTTCCATGTCCTATTTTCCTTTCGTCATTCATCACTCAAATTACGGTAATAAACATGGTTCATTTTGTACTGGAATATTTATAAAAAAAAATTCTCTGCAAGGACTAAATCTATTAACTCAAAAGCGGAATATTTTTACATGGAGTTGAGGCCTCAGAGATCAGAACCCAAGAGCACTCAACACAGCAGAACTGACCCCTTACAAAAAGAATCTGGGGAGATCAGTTACATAGAGCTAGAAAATAGATATAAAACCCAGAGATGGACTTGTAGAACAAAGATAGACACATTGACAGTGGAAAAGCCGAAATTCTTAGCAAACCAGCCTGTAAGTGGACCACCACTTCCCCGAAGGGAAGCCAAAACAACAGGCTGAAGATGCTGAACCTTCAATGTGAGCAGAAATGCCTAGAGGTGGTCATCTGAGCGATATCAAAAACCAAAAAAGGAGAAAAGCAGGCTCAGGTGGCATTAAGCTTCCATATCCTCACCAGGAGTTTTCTCCGCTACCAGACACGTGCTGCCAATCCTCAAACTTTCATTTCCATCCGTCTCACTGACACAGTTCACCAAGGAATGAATTGTGGCTCCAAGAGTCCCTTCCCCAGCTACTGGGCATATGTCTTCAAGGGGCGGAATGCTTTTGGGAGATTCATCCTGACCAAAATTGTCACTCTTCCGATTCTCTGGACATCCCTCATCCATTGAATGCTCACTGATTTGAGAAGGATTAGGAGCGATGCATGACAGAGGGGAGATTTGATTTTTTTCTTCCGAAAGGATTATGGTAATGTGGGTGGTAATCAGAGGCCTATTCAGATTTCTTTGAAATTTGAAATGCGTGGTTTGGAAAGCGCTATTTGGAATTGGCTTGCGCCTAGGGCTCAGAGGAGGCCTATCCTCATGAGAGTAGGGAAGATTAATAGGCGACTGTTTAGGGTCCACAAAATGACCGACGGTTGGATGTTTGTCGCTTACACGTCGCCCCCCGAAACGGTTCCTCCTGTTCTGGTGAACCATTATGAAAAGCGAAGGGGGAGGCACAAAGAGACCAGAGAAAACCATAGGGGTATGGAAAGATTGACCCAAAGACTGAATTAAATGCACAGAGAAAGCCCGAGACAGAGATGCAGGACATCCAATTCTAAATTCAAGAGCTTTGGAGAGCTTAGCCCTTAAAACCGTGCTAATACTTCCGTGGGGAACCTTAGCGTAATAGAAACTCTTCCAGAAATACAGAGAGCCAGATTGGAGCTTGCTCTAATTGCAAGGTTCTTCCTGTCACCTAAACCCACCTCAAAACAGAGCCTGGAGCCATAAGACTGAGCGCGAGGTGTGAATAGAACATACATGATCGACATGATTATAATAGCCACAATGTTACGTTGAGCAGCGCACTCCATTAATGGAAAAATCCTACAGTATCCAACCTTAATAACTCTATCCCTATTGCGCGAGGTGAGAACCTGGGCAGTACCTGGTTTTACAATCTAGCATGATGTTCATTTAATTCATTTGTGCCACCCGCATCTGGGGCTAGAATATTTATAATTATAATAAAAGCTTCTGATTAAATTTCTTACTGCCATTTTTCTAAATATATTCATTTTATCATATGCAGTGCAATATAGATGGTTGAATTGAAGATTTTCTTAATATTCTTTTCAACTAGATAACAGATCAACTCCGGAAAGTGAATTTCTAATGAGTTTATGTTTTCCTTTTGTATGTTGTATATATCACACAATTATACATTGTGCTAAATATTGATTTCTGCACCTTCTAGATGAACTTGTCAATTACAAAGAAATTTATGAGCTGTCATTGCTTTCAATTAAATAATTTGTTGTACAGGAACCTTTGAGACTATTATGTCTAAATGTATGGTTTGGTCTTCATTCTACAATAAGCCTAATTACAACCTATGAATAATTACTCAATTAATTTCACAATTTAGTGGGAGAGATCCCATTAATTTAAAACTTCGTTAATTGAGGCTTAAGAATCCTCTAACCCCAATCTCGGTCATCGCAAAGAATAACTCAGTTGGCTTTGTAAGGAGTCATGCAATGGTTGTTCAACAGGTGTGGTGCAAACTGAATCTATCTACAATCTCTATTTTGAATCCTTGATAACATTTTCCATCTAGCTAACTCATTGCTAGAAGTGTACAGAGTTTTTGTACAGGGACATGCATTTACTAAAGAGATGAACACCATCATATCTGAGTTCATCTAGACCAATCAGCTGTAAATTTCATTTCTCAAGAGAGTTGGCTTCTTTTCATGTTTCCTTGTGATCTTAAAGGGTGCTCCATTAGATATTTGAATCCTAATCTGCAGTATGTTTAGAAACTTTTCTTTTGTCATTTTGTATTATAATTGTCTGTTAAGATGTATTGAGATAGGCCTTTTCAAGAAATGTAGATTAAAGTCCACGAATATATCTTTACAATTTCGGATGTATGAATGCTTTCCATTTCTTAATAAAGGGATATATGTTGGGAAGTTAACAATTTGCTATTGGGTTATTATGGCCATTGATTTTAGAGGAGGCTAGGGTTATCAAAACCTAGAGTTCCATGAGTTTGGTCAAAATTTTGTATATTATACTGACATGGAACCTCTCAAACTGTTTGAAAGAATTCAATTATTTAACATTGGAATTTTATTTCATGGAGTGTAGTTATATGATTAACTAATTTTGCATTGTTTCATATGGTTGGATGTTCCTAGTGGAGTTAAAATTGTAGTTGCATTAATAGATTTTAAACGCTTGCATTCATTCTAGTAATTTTGGAACTAATTTAAAGAGAGTTTAGTTTCATGTTTATCCTTGGGTCCATGCTTGACTTGTGAATTGTGCAGTTTGCACATTGTTTTTAACATCCTACCAAGTAATTATTCTCTTTTCTTGGTATGGAGTCAGGACTATTAGATGGTTGCATCTACAAGTATTACTAGTCCTACTCTCACTAGAAATTGTGACTTTCCACTATAACAATTCCTAGGTCTTTGGATAAACTTCAAGAGCCCCAATATGATTTGATATCACTAGTCCCCATGGTACTAGGACATATCTCATTTTCTTACCATAGGTCTTTTACCTCAAGGGATGGACAAATCACATAGGAGTTCATTGAAGCTTAAGGTTGTTGGGTATTGTGCATTGGGTGCTAATTGCATTGGAGGAATCCTACATAAGTGTATGATAGGAGAAGATGATAGATTCTTAGTAATGACGCACATCAAGCAATTTCAATCCTGATAATGCCAAACACAGATAAATTCAGTGACTCCATGATGAACTAATGAGCTCCATATGAAAGAAATACCATGGATAGAGTGAGACCTATAGTGATGAGAAAAAGAATCAAACTTTTCCTTTAACCTACAAGTTCTAGATATTTTATTGTGCCCCAGCACGTGCCAATTCTATGTAATAAAACCATCATCCTTCTCAAGCACATACATTTTGTTAATAGAATTGGCCTTGTGAAACCTATAGATCTTGGTTAAATAATTGCCCAGATGACAAAGACTACTATTGGTTTGGAGATCACCACCGACTCTGATGTTGCAGCTATTATTGTGCTTTGTCATCTTGTTTCTGCTTCTTCAAATGGTACTTATGTTGTTCTTGTCACATATGTATTCTGCATACTTGGAACCTAGTTATCCTATAATCCTTTTGAAGCACATACCATTTTGATATTAAAACTGACCTTGAGAAACTTACAGGTCTCGGCTAAAGAACTACCTAGATGACAAATTATTGTTGTTTAGGAAATGCCACCGACTCTGATGTTGGGGTTGTTATTGTGCTTTATCAACTAGTTGTTGCTGCTTCAAATGAAACTTCTATTGTTCTTGTCACATCTGCTTACTGGGAATCTCGTATCTGGAACTTGAAAATTTGTAGAAGTTTAGACTATCCATTGTGAATAAAAGAAAATCGCTTGGATGCGATATATGTAACTCTTTTCTCTATCATCACTTAATGGTGTGTATCCATCTAAACATCAACATTCATCTACCTCTTTAGGATTTTTCATTCCCCTGAACCATATGTTCACTTACCAAGGGAGCTTTGGGACCGACTATACAAAATGTTGACCCAAAATTGGAACTAACTAGCAAGCTCAAAGGTTTAGGATCAAACCTAGGTGGAGAGCCAAAGTGTCAAGTAGGTTTACTCACAAGTCTCCTTTTAAAGCTTGGTTTATGGATGGTATTCATGGAATTTATACTAGTGGTTGTCGATGTTGACGTTGTACCCTAACATATTAGTCACTGACCATGATGATAATTCAAAATATATCAGAAGGTTCTACTAATATTATTAGTTGATTAGAGTTTCCCTGAACTTTGGTAAAAGAAATATCATCTCAAACTGGAAACTTGAGGATGCCAATGACAGTAGTACTAAAAAAGACTCCACTCATAAGCAGAGTTTACAAATAGAAACATTGAGAAGGAATATAATTTGAATGGATGGAAACAAATTGACATTTTTCGTACTACTAGCCAGAAGAGATGACCTTAACATAGATCCATTCTCTTGAAAATGATGACCAAGCTTCAATTTCATCATCCCATTCAAATGAGTACTTTATGGTCTCTATACTGTAGGGTTTGAGTTGTTTTATCTGCAGAGTACACACGCTATAGATAGAAATATGCAAATCTAGTTAGACTCACATGATAATTGACAAATAACCTGTTAGGTCAACAACAGACATTCCTATACCAATTGATGAGTAATCAAAAGAACTCACAAAAATCCAAAAGAAATTAGAAACATTATGTGGAGTTGAATATGGCGACAAAGGATGGAGGTTCTATGAGGCGAAGATGGAGAATACCCATAAATCTGCAAAGGCACATCCAATAGAAGAAAGTGAAGAATTTTTCTTGGGGTTCTTGAGGTAGAGTTGGTGAAATCAGATTATGAATTCTTGCAGATGCAGTAGTTTTCTGCAATGAATTTGAAGAAGTTGATCAAGAATGATTTTCTATTACAATGGGACTAAAGGAAATTACTTCATCTTCTTCTTTTCCTTTAATAGTGGAAAATCCTGCAACATGGGACACTAGATTTTCTAATGAAGGAGCCTCTTCCTTTGGACAGTTTGGTCCAATCTATTGTAGAACTTAATCAGGTTTTATTTAATAGCGTTAGAGACTTTGGACATAACAAATTCATAGTTTACCTTCATTTTCCAAGAAACCCTCCTGTAACATGAAACTCAATCAAGTCTACATAAAAATATATTCCATGCCTTCCATCTTCTATTGAATCTACAACATCCTTCCCAGCTGCAAGAATCTTGTGGACCTCTGTTATTTTTTTACTTTCTACCAAGAACATTGTCAGAATGCAACTTAGAGAAATATGAAGCAAGTTGTGTTGGGTCTAATCATAGAAATCACCAGTTCAAAATCCTCCCCCAATGTAATAGCCCACTTCCAAATCATGACATTTTTCATTCTCCTTAAAAGGGACATATGAAATCTCACCTCTCAAACTATCGATGTGGGAGTCTTCTCAGTGAACATCTCTAGAGTCCAAAAGTTTGTTCAAAAAAACACTAATCCTTCTAGAAAAGATGACCTTCTTCTAGCTTGCTTCTCTTTGATATCATCATTACTGGTTGCAGTATCTGGCCTGCATGCCAACCTTCCATAAGGACTATAATTGCTGGTAAAAAATAACTAGAGAAGACATCCTTGATATTCTCACATTTTCTAATAATACAACATACAAATTCAAAATCAGTAGTAAAATATTTTTAAAGCAAGAATGAATGTAAAGTTCCTACATGCAACAAACATCAACTTTCAGTTTTTAACCTTATGAGAAGTGATGATTATAATTGTCAAAAGTCTAGAGAACTACAAGGGTAACCTAGAAAAATTCAAAAATATCTTCTTAATCTCTAAAATGTTGACTCGCTTTCTCTTCAGTATTCCTCCTCCTTGTTTCTATTTCTTAACAGACAATTTCAAATCCCTCTGTTCTCTCCCTCTCCTAGCACCATTTATTAGTGTCTTCTTAGTCATAGATGTTTCAACCATAGGCAGAAACTGAGAATAATGATGACCATCCTAGAAATATGCTAGTGAAACTCAATACATGCAAAGAAATAAGACATTGGAGCAAACAATAAGCATGCATACACTATTTCCTTGATAAAGGGGATGCGAGAAACAAAATTTAGAAAGATAGATAAGATAAAGGAAAGATAATTTTATTAATGTCCAGCAAATGACCAAATGTTAGGTCCCTATACTACTACTGTAACCCCTTATTGTTATTAGTAAAAGCCCCTTATTATATTGTTGTGCCCATGTAGTTCCCATATTGTTATTATTGTGCCCTCACATTATTATTGTTATGTCAGCTCTGATTATATTATGACCCCTTAGACTCCTATATATAGAAAGGAGGTCTTTTCATT
>APFE030957733.1:59480-76420 GCA_000404065.3 Pinus taeda
TCGGGTTAGGACAAGAATTGTGGGCAGAGGTAGTGGAGACATCATGTTACCTGGTCAATAGATCACCTTCATCAGCATTGGAGGATAAGACTTCACAAGAGGTATGGACTGGTAGGAAACCCTCTCTTTCACATATGAGGGTATTTCGATGTGATGCATATGTACATGTTCCAAAGGCGAAATGAACCAAGTTGGATAGTAAATCTGAAAAGTGCATATTTATTGGTTATAAGGATGGTGTAAACGGTTATAAGCTTTGGAACCCAGTAATAAGGAAGGTTGTGTACAACCCTAGATGTGGTGTTTAGAGAGGTGAAATATGTTATTAAACATGAAGTCCAACCAAAGGAACCTGTGAAGATAGATTTTGAGCTAAAGGAGGAAGAATCAGACTCTACAGCAGAGGAGGAATCTGACGATGAAGAGCGACAAACTCTAGGTGTGAGAAGATCAGTTCGAGAAAGAAAGCAGCTAGAAAGGTATAGTCCATCTATTTTCTATTCAAATTTTGCTTTATCTATTACTGGTGATGATCCCAAACTATGTAGGAAGTGATAGATTCAGGGGATGGAAAACTCTAGGAAGAGGCCATGGTTGATGAAATGGCATCTTTGCACAAAAATGAGGCATGAGATATGGTGGGGTTACCTACTGGAAGGAAACCCATTGGCAGCAAATGGGTGTTCAAGAAGAAGACAAATGCAGAAAGAAAGGTGGAGAAATACAAAGCTTGGTTGGTAACAAAAGGTTATTCCCAGGTGCCAAGAATTGATTTTGGTGATATTTTTTCTCATGTTGCCAAGGTAGCTTCTATTAGATTACTTCTATCTATTGTTGATGATTTTGATTTTCAGGTAGAACGGACGGATGTGAAGACAACATTTCTTCATGGGGATCTAGAAGAGGAGATCTACATGAAGCAACCTGAAGGTTTTTCGGTCAAGGGTAAGAAAGAACTGGTATGCAAGTTAAAGAAGTCTCTATATGGGTTAAAACAGTCAGCAAGGATGTGGTATTAGAAATTTGATACATTTATACGGGGACTTGGCTTCACCAGAAGCAATGCGGATCACTGTGTGTATTTTAAATTAATTGGTGCCCGTGTTATTAGTTGGTCTTGTATGTGGATGATTTGTTGGTGGTTGGAAATGACAAAGAAATTATCCAGGATTTGAAGACCCATTTGCCATCCAAATTCGACATGAAACATCTTGGTGCTGCAAACTATATTTTGGGCATGGAAATTAAAAGAGATCGGAAAAAGAGGAAGATCTAGTTAAACTAGAGGAAGTATGTTGAGACAATATTGTAGAGGTTTAATATGCAGGATAGTAAACCAATGAAGGTTCCTATTCTTGTAGGTGTAAAGTTATTTACTGAACAGTGTCCCAAGACACAAGAAGAAGAAGAGGACTTGTCCCATGTTCCATATGCAAGTGCAGTCGATACCTTGATGTATGTGATGGTTTGTACTAGACCAAACATTACACATGCTGTGGGACTATTGAGCAAGTTTATGTTAAAACCAGGGAAGGAGCATTTGACAACAATGAAGCAGGTTTTCAGATATTTGCGTGGCACTAGTGATTATGGTTTGTGCTACGAAGGAAGACCAGGATTGGACAAAGTGTTGGATATTCGTGGCTTTGTTGATGCAGAATCGACTGGAGATATCGATCAGAGAAGATCTACAAGTGGGTATGTGTTTAAGCTATTTGGAGGTGCAGTCAGTTGGATGAGTAAGAAACAATTTGTAGTGGCAGTATTAACTACAATGGCAGAATACATGGCAGCCACTCATGCAAGAAAGGAAGTAGTTTGGTTGTAGAGATTGTGTTCAAGCATGGGGTTAGTACAGGGAGCTATAAGGATAGACTGTGACAACCAAAGCGCAATTTTCTTGGAAAAGAACCCTACATATCATTCAAAGACAAAGCACATTGATGTTCAATATCACATTGTGAGGGATATGATAGAAGAAAAAAAGGTGTTGCTGATAAAGGTGGACACTTTGAAGAATATGGTAGATGGCCTGGCAAAATCTGTGAGCTCTGATAAGTTCTCTTGGTGTAGAGAAACAATGGGCATTGTGGGGCTGGATAAATGCCGAAGCTCTCTTATGGTCCCCTATGGAAAGAAAACAACAAGTGAGAGAATGTTGCGTTATGTTATATTCTTTCCACGACTAGCCCATGTAGTTAACCAAGGGGTTAGGGGGGGGCGGAGCCCCTCCTTCATTGCACCGATTGCATAGTGGAGGGGTCACAAGCGGGTTTGAGGGGTGCAGGTAACCACACTCTATGGAACCTATGTTAGGTTGGGTAGACCCATCTATGGTTTTGTGCATGATTTTCGCACATGTTTTTGGATATGATGGTTTTCGGTCCATGGTATTGGATGCTTTGGCCTGTATAAATATGTATTATAACATTGAAAGGAACATAATGAAAAATCAAGCTGGTAGTCCCAATTTTGGGATCCAAGGGAAAATTTGTGTGTATATGTGGTTTATGTGTTATGATCTTGCATTGGTTATTTTTTGTGCTCTAGAATTCATATGCAGGTAATTTCTGTACGGGGTTAAAACCTATAACTACGTCAAATGATATTTATTATGTGCTTACTCTAGCCGACTACGCTTATTGTGGAACAATGATAGGCGCCATGTGAACACTAAGTGACGTTGTTCATGATTAATATCCTGACAACTCCCCTTAGTCATGACCTACATGTAACTTGTGTCGTGGTCTAAGTCTTAGCTAGGCTTACAACATAATTTGGATTTTCTACAACGCACAACCTACTTCTACATATTTCAAATTTATCCTTTCTAAGAGGCTTGGTGAATATGGAAGCCACATTTTCACTTGTATTACAATATGATAAGTCATTTTCTTTTGATTGCACTTTTTCTTTTACAAAATGATGTTGTGTGTCAATGTGTTTTGTGCTTGGATGATATATAGAATTGTTTTCCAATTTGATAGTGCTTTTATTGTCACATTGAATTACTGTAGGTGCTTGTTGTGTTCCTCCAACATCTTCAAGTATCCTTCTAAGCCATATTGCTTCACAGGTATCACTGGATAATTCTTTATACTCAGATTCACTGGATGAGAAGGAAATAGTTTGTTGTTTCTTACTTCTCCATGATATTGGTCCTGAAACGATATTGAGCACGTATCAAGTAGTACATTTCCAATCATTTAGATTTCTAGCCTAGTCAAATTCAGAATAACATGCCAACTCAACACCAAATTCATCAGTATACACAAAAGCAAAATTAAATGCTCCTTTCAGATATCTAAGGAATTTCTTTATTGCTTTCGAGTGGCTTTCACAAGGCTTAGCCATGAGCTCACTAAGTATGTTGACAAAAAAAGCTATAGTCCAAACATCCCACAAGTTGACAATACAAGGTTCCATTCACCTGTTTGGTTACATCATCACTACACAATTTGACATTGTGTTCTGGAGTAGATATTGCCTTACATTCAATCATATTGTACCTTTTAAGGATTTCACTTGTAGATTTTCTTTGTGTGATTAGTGTCTTATCAAATTCCCTCCAAACTTTAGGACCTAAACAGTAATGCACTTTACCAATATCCTTCATCTCAAATACATGTGACAATTGACATTTAATTTACTCAAAGAACTTACGTGCATTTCCTGTTATGATAAGAACATCAACATTTACAGATACCAAAGCAACATTCCCACTTTCATCTTCCTTGATGTACAAGTTAAGATCATTTTAGCTTCTCATAAAAGAAAAATAAATTTTCACATACCAAGATATTGGTTATTGTTTCAAACCATATAAAGCTTTCTTTAACCTGCAAACCAGAAGCTCATGTCTCTATTTTACAAACCCTTCGCGATGAAACAAATAAACTTTTTCTTTTAACACACCATTCAAAAATCTAGGTTTGATATCTAACTTATGCACTGTCCAATTAGATTTTGTAGTTAATTCAATCATGATTGTAACTATGTTCAACTTAGCTAGAGGTGCAAAAGTATCTTCATAATAAATTCCCTCTTTTTGTGAATATCCTTTTGCATCCAATCTAGCTTTATGCTTATCAATACTTCCATCAACATTTATCTTAGATTTATATAGCCATTTTCATCCTATGGGAACTTTTCTTTTAGGAAACACTATTAATTCCATTGTGTCATTCTTCATTATAAAGTTATATTATTCATCCATTACATCTCTCCATTTTTCATATTCTTTAGCTTCCTCATAGCTTGAAAGTTCTACAAAATTCATAACAAGAGACATTAATGTATAATCTTTATACCTCATCGGTACATGACTTTGGCATGATGACCTTCTTGGAGTTTTACTGCTTTTATCCTTCTTTTTGCATTTTGGAGTCTCCTCTCCTCTTCTTGGAGTGTCATGACTACGTGATGCTCCTTGCTATTGAACTTGTACCTATTCTTGTGCCTCTTCCTATTCAACACTTGTATCTAATTTGACATAATCATCAATATCATGATATACACCAGTATTATTCATTTTATCACCTTCATTTGTATTCTCATGAAACACCACATCCCTACTTGCAAGCAATCTATGAGTACTGGGATCAACCAACTTGTATGTTTTCTGATCATCACAGTAACCAATAAATATGCACTTAATTGACATTGCATCAAGTTTTCTTCTTTCATCTCTCGGAATATGAGAAAATTTCTTGCAACCAAAACCTCTTAAATGATTCACTTTTGGTTTGTACCCATAAATCCTTCAAAAGGTGTTTTAAGATCTAAAATTTTGGTTGGACTCGTATTTTTCAAATACACAACAATATTAATAGCTTCAGCCCAAAAACCGTTAGAAATGTTTTGAACTTGAAGCATACTATGTGCACATTCAACTAGTGTTCTGGTTTTCCTCTCAGCAACTCCATTTTGCTGAGGTGTATGTGGAACTATAAATTGTTGTAGAATCCCATTCCTTTTAAAATATTGATTAGATTCTCTTCACTTATATTCTCCTCTCTGATCAAATCTCAAAATTTTGATGCAATTACAAGTTTGTTTTTCCTCCATGCTCTTAAACTCTTGAAAGTAATAAAAAACATCACTCTTCTTTCTCATGAAATAAACCCATGTATATGTAAATAAATAATCCACAAAAATAAAAAAATAACATGCCCCACCAACAGATCGAGCTTGCATAGGTACATATACATTAGTATGAATTAGTTAAAGTATTTCCTTCTTCATTTTTTCTTTATGTATAGAAAATTCCTCCCTATGTTGCTTGCCAAGTACACATGCTTCACATTCAACATGATCATTCTTCAAGACATGAAGATCTTCAACCATTATGTTCTTTTGAAGTAGCATTAAATCATTGTGATTTAGATGTCCATACCTTTGATGCCATAACTCTGTTGTTGATATTGTTGTAGATGCCAACGGTTGATGAGTTTTCCTAGTCACATCCAACTTATACAAGCCTCCAACTCTTGTACCTGCGGCAATAACCTTATAGTGATCTTGAATATATTTCACTACACACTGTGATTTAACAAATTCCACCTTCAAATCTTGGTCATAAATAGTAGAATCATAAATTAAATTCTTTTTTATACCAACAACATACATCACATTATGGATCCATCTCTCTTGTCCATTAGGAAAATTCACACCAATTACTCTATAACCTTGAACTTTAAGTGATCTGTTATCTCCTAGATAAACATATGTTCCATAAATGTTTTCATAATATTCATCAATCTACTCCTTATTAGAAGACATATGGAGTGATGCACTAGAATCAATGAACCAAGCATTCACATCATCATTTTCCACACACAATGCAACATCATAAGCAAACAATTTAAGATTTTTAAATTCATCACTGATTAAGGTGTATTTTTCCCCAAAATTTCTATTATGCCTTACGTTTCTTTACCTAGACTCATTATATTTCCTCTTATAACAATCTTTAAAATGATGCCCTGGTTTGCCACAATAATAACAATCACCATTTCTCTTATCAAAAATTGGGAATTTAGACTTTGTCACACCTTTTTGTTTTTCTTGAAACTTGCCTCCTTTGTTCTTTTCCCATTGTTTACCTCTGTATGGATGTTTTCCCTTGGTTACTAATGCCAAATCTGAAATACTAGAGCCCAAATTAAATATCTTCATCCATTCCTCCTCTTGTAGAAGAATTCCTGTCAATTCATCAAATTTAGGGGGCTTCTCTCTAGTTTAATGACTTGAAACAAAAATTTTATAATCTTGCATTAAGCCATTTAATGTTATTGTGACTAAGTCAGTACTAGACACCTTTTCACCAATATATCCTAATTTATCATTTAAATCTATGACACGAGATATGAAATTTACTAAAAATTCATTTTCTTCCATTTTTAGAGATAAAAGCTCCATCTTCAAAAACAAGACCTCGTTTGCATTTGTTGTTTCATACAAACCCTTCAACGTATCCCATGTTTCCTTTGATGTCTTGCAATCTCTGATGTGAGGAATAATGTTGTCCTTTACGGGCATACACAACAATACCTTTTATTTTGTCTCCCTTTTCCCCTAATCTGAAATAGAAGATGCAACAGTGGGTTTGGACTCATCCCCACTCACAATGAACCAAAAATTATAACCTTCTAAAGTAGTCAACAACTTGAATTTACAATTCACATATTTTCCTCCATCAAGTTTAGTGGATCCATTCAAATAAGTATCAACCACGAAATTTTACATGATTACAAAAAAAATATTTCTCCAAGCACCAAAATTCAATCCAATCCATGAGATCTAAAGCCAAACGTGCCCAAATTCACCAAATCTCAGAAACCTTTCACCACACATGCACCATAAAAATATTTACCAACTCCTGTTCACTAATAAAAATTTCCACCAACACCTTTTTTTACGACCTTTCACCACTTTAAATAACTAAAAAATACTTAAAAACCTTATCACTCTTATGATATTCTTCACATTAAAAACAAACACACCCTTTTTTTAATTTTTTCTCACCACTCATTCTTTTGACCAATTAAAACAAAAGTTTATATTTAAAAAACCTTATATCTTCATAAATAAAAACAAACTCAAACTTTGAGTTTCCTTCCAACAAAAAAATTGGTTTTAATAATAATGTCAAACTTTTAAAGTAAAACAATGGAACGCACCATGGCAAAAAAATGGAAGGCACCATGCTCCAACAAATTACTACCAAAATTTTCTGCCTGGGTGCTCGTAATACCATAGAAGGCACAATGCTATCATACTAAAATGCTTCAGGTTTGAACATAACAACTACAAAACTATTAGAAGTAACTATGATGCTCTCACACAGTAATATCCACCTCACGAATCACACTCTGCACAACACACTTTCTCCACAAAGCTCTTTCACACAGTAGTATCCACCTCAGGAATCGCGCGCTGCAAAACGGACAAGAACACAAACTAGCCTTCACCACGCTTTCGATGCAGCTTTCACCACAACGATAACCTCACTTCTGCAACCCTCAACTCTCACTCAGACTTCACACATATTCGCTATTGCAAACTCTACACGAGAAAGACCTCACACTCTCGCTCTGATACCATATCAGAGAACACAATCAACACTCAAATCTTGCACCTTTCATTACTAAACATTCCCATTTATACACATCTTCAACTATAGACGAACAATAATTGTACAAAATTATATTTATTATCTGCTAACTCTGGCCAACTATGTTGATTGTTGAATAATGATTGTCGCCATCTGAGCAGTGAGCGGCGTCATCGGTGATTAATATCCTGACACTTTGGATGGAAGGTATGGACATGATGACAACGCTTTCTTTGGCATGAAAATCAACCACTATCCACCATGTCCAAGACGAGACCTCGTCGAAGGTATGTGCACACACACTAATGCAGGTTGCCTCATTCCGCTGTTCAAAGATGACAAGGTGGGATGCCTTGAGGTTCTTCACAACAGAGGTGGTCGGATCGATGAAACACTAATAAAAGGCATTGGTTAGCCAAAGGCTCCCTTGTTTTAATCGCACGGTGGCAGAGTCCATGTTGACTTTTTTTCTTTGTTAAATAGATGGCATAGATTTATTTTAACAATAATATGCTCACTAAATTCTTCTTCTAAGTTCGTATCGATGGCTGAGGCACCAAAGAGTGTGAATTATTGACCGAGGAAAATTGAAGTGCATCAGGAAAATTAACGCAACTAAGAAAAATTGAATCGACCAAGAAAAAAGGGAATTGTATCGACTTGCATTTAGAATTGAAAAGATGTCTTTGGAGATCTAGCGGTGTTCGACGCTCCCACTACTCACCACATCAATTTCCACTCTGTCCCACTGTGCAGAGCTTTGTGATACTACTTTTATGACATTAAGAACGCCTTCAGCTCCTAATTTGAATTTCTTGTGTTTCTTGTTTTGAGAAGAAAAACTAGAAACATCTATTCATGAGGGAAAATTTTAAGGATGGAAATTTATGTTAAAGTTTAGAAGCATTTGCAAATACTACTAGTCCCCAATGGATGAGTTGAAATATGTGCGGGGATATTTTTTGTAAACATACATAGATCTATAATAATTTTATAATATTCTATATAAAATTTTGGTGATTTCTTAAGTAAAATAATTTTATACTATAAAATTTGGAAAAATAACTTTTAGAAAAAAATTGGAAATTGGCGAATCTTTTCTTTTGAAAAAGCATGGAAAATTAGCCCAACTGTGAATATTAGCCCCTAAAATTTTCCCTTGTCTTCATTTGATGTGAAGATTGTTTTACATCAGCTTACATCTATTGCATCCCTTTCCCAAGCTAGATAGTAAACTCCATACATATAACAAAAAAATGACTATTGATATATCAATAGAACATTACAATAAGACTATCAAATATATACTCATACTGGAAGCAAGATACATAACAAAACAGGGATAGACATACATAGTACAAAATTTCTGGGTAAGAAAACGAAAACATCTCTCCATCAGATCTCAAAATAACCTTGGACACAAAGGATATCATCAACCACATATTCATAAACCATATGCCCATCTACGAGAGTCACATCGTGCTTGGAAAGAGTGTCTACCTCCAGGATTTTTTTCCAGGTATACATGTTGAAATGACACATCACGTATTGAAGGCTTCAGAGCTTGGCTTTGTTGCATCCCTTTGCACAGAGGGGGGAGATCTAGATCATACCTACCCTGTATCCACTGAATTATAGAGAGGGAGTCACTGATGATCATAGCCTTCTCAATCCCATCCAGGAGGCACCTTGAAGAGTGCCCCATAAAGCAATCATCTATGCCCTACAATTGTCTCCGCACTCACAAGATCAAAAAACATGATATAGAGAAGAGGGCCCAATATGAAGATGTACATCACATCCACATTTCCCCCCCGCATATGTATTGTCAAAGAAACATTTGGGGAATATCCCATCCAAATCAACCAATGTGACTAATTGAGAATGAGCCTTGGGATTCCATGACCCAATTTCATTGAAGAATGCCATGGTCTTCAGGGTTGCCATCTTGCTATCTCAGACTTTACCCTCCAAAATGAGGTTGTTTCGAGCTGACCAAATCCCCCAAAATGTATAAAGTGTGACAACCTTGTAAGGCCTGACATGTTGTGCCCATGATATGAGACAATCTGTAATAGAAAATACTTCACAAGTGACATTTACTCCTAGGAGATGGGAAACCTCCTCCCAAATAACACCATCAAAAGGACATTTCATAAAAATATGGTAGCATTTTTCCCCATCTAATCTGCAAAGAATGCATCTTGCAGGTCTGATAAATCCCAATTTGATTAGCCTATCCCAAGTCAAAACGTGTTTGTGAATGGTTAGCCAGAAAAAGCATTTTAATTTTAAAGGGACTTGCCAACACCACATATGTTTAGTCAAGTCAACATATGCAAGGGGTGTGATGAATGAAGAGATGTGTGTATATAATTCCTTGGCACAAATCTTCCCCTTCATAATGTTACCATTCCAAACAAGAAGATCACTACATTGTGATAGAGTGATGCTCGCTTGGTAGGGTAGTTTCTAGTAGCATTCCCACTCATCTTCAATGAGATGGGGAATACCAAGATGTCATGCATGGGACCATACTAGGGTGGACAGCGGGGTATAGTTCCTCATCTGCATGCTGGCGAGAGTAGAGTATCGATACGTTGTTGTTTTAGGAAGAGAATCAACGGACCTTAGAGAATATGGCATCCACATACACCCTTAATGACATCCCTTCCAATAAAAACATTTTGTCCATTCTCTACTAGCCAGTGAAGGTTACGGATTAACCATGCGATCAACTTCTTGAGACTCCACCATATGATAGAGGAACAATCTTTCGAGGGATCCATTTACCTAACCCATTCATCCATGTTATTCTAAGGGATATATTTACCAGAACATATTTTCTACCGTAGACCATCTTCTTTGAAAACCCTCCATAAGTTCGTTCCCAAAATAGTGAGATTGAACCTATTGGTATCCAATATGCCCTATCCACCCAAATGTGCTAGCTTAGGTATCTGAGATGGCCTCATATGATGAATCTTGCTAGTGGGTATGGTAATGAGACCAAACAAATTTTTAGATGAGGGCATCCATAATACGAGAGGAGGGTGTCAATCTTGTGTATGACTACCTATGTGATGTGAAAGAGGTGTATCCAATAAATAGTAATACCCTATAGAACAACCTTAATCATTATGACTTGACCTCCAAGAGAAAGCCACTTATGTTCCTAGCAGTGAAGTTTGTTTTCAAATTTTGAAAGTGGCCAATCCCAATCCTGATTTTTGTGCTTATGTGTTTTTAAAAAGCATCCCAAATACTTAAAGCCAATGTATAGGGGGCATATTCTCACTCCAAATAACGATGCAATATTTTGGATATGTTTTGAGTCAACCTCATTTGTAATTATCTATAATTTGCTATTGTTTATCTGAATACTAGAGGCTTTTCTAAATTGATCAAATACTTTATGGAATGATGTCCATTCCTCTATGTTTTTCATCCCTGCACAAAGGACGTCATCCACAAATAATATATGGGACATTGTGCAATTGTTGGTATCCTTACAACCCACAATAAGACCAGACTCCATCTTGGCTTTTATACCTCTTTTGAATGCATCCATTACAAGAATTCACCATTGATAAGGACAACCATTGAAGGAGTAGAGGAATTCACATTTGTTCTTAAAAATACAGATTGAAAAGGAATTGTCATATTCTCTGGAGTTGATCCAATCCTTCAAAAAATAGATAGATATATTTGTATTGGGAGGCACTAGAGATTTATTTATGGCAAGAGGAATCGCCACCACCGTTTCTGAAGCATATGAGGAAGAAGTTAAACTTCCTTCTATGCATGAATATTACACTCTATGAGTAGTACTGATATTATTGTCTACAATTGATTACACAATGCACCATATCTACTTATTTTTCATCCCTAATCTTGATTTCTATGTTGATTTGAAAAAAAATAGCATCTTTGTCACTTGAAAATATGTCAGAGTACATTGAAATAAATAGAAATAATATTTTTGTTTTAGGTGGATGTTGTATTCATGTTTTCTGGCAAGCTGTGAGTCAAAGGTTAGTGCTATCGGGAATAGTGTCCACTCAGATGCTGCTATTCCCACTAACACTGGTAGCTATGTTAGAAACAAACAAGTAAAGTCTACTTCTATTTTTCTTTATGAAAATAGATAAGAGGGGAACCAAGGAGACCAACCTTAGTCTTGCGCTTGATTTCCTCTCCTTCCTGATAGAGCTTTACCGCTTCTTCTTCATCTGCCCAGCTTCAAAGAGCACCTGTGGAATCACAACAACATACTACTATCGAAGAATAAAGATCTATATTCATAAATAACACAGGACCAGATATGTGTTAACCATACAAATGCATATATAAGTAAGCATACAAGAATATGGAGGAAAACTTGAATAGATTTATTAAGATAAAAAGTAGCAAGAGGATTACAACCATATGTTCTGACCCAGGATCATCCTCCAGCTAGAAAGCCTTTCTTCACTTCAAGGAAAGCTTAGATCACCCAACACGATGAATGTACACCAGAAAACCAACAACACTTCTCTATAAGATACAAAATTCCATCATCTGGATCTCTGTGATGAGGGATCCATATATAGATGATTATAGGGAGGTGATTCATCTTCTGGGGTCTTGATTAGTGTCCTCTCTCTGATAGTTCCTGCTTCCACTTGGAGAATGTTGATCTCTTACTCATCCCTGGTCGAAAACAGAGAGGCAAGTGTCAGAGGGGAAGCTTCTGGAAGATTCCATGATCTTCCACCACGCATTTTGTCCCTGCCATTTGTCCATTCCTGACCATCGCACCCTATAGAGGAGCCATTCAGTATGCATCACACCCTATACACTAGGAAGGTGATATGCATTGTACCCTCTGCGTTGGGTTTTCAGTATGGTCCAGTTTTGACCATTTACGAGCAGTTTTTAGTGCAGAACTTTGGGAGATGATGTAGTCAGCTAACCTTGTTCCTTTCGGCGGTGGAGCAACACTTTTAGGGACTTAGTAGCCCTCAGTTTATGGACATTTATGACTGGGGTTGAAGTGCCCAAAAATCTCTATAACAGTTGCCCCCTAAAGCATGAGGTCGTTAATATTTTTGATGTCAGGTGAAATGCTTTACTATGAGGATCCGAAGTTTTTTCGAGCTGGGAGGTGACCTGTAATAAGATACAATACAATACATTATTTTTTCAACATTTTTTCATGATCCACATGAGGCAGACGTTCCCATGCTCAGTTTTATAAATTCATTTTCATGTACATAGGACAAACAATCGTTTCTGTGGCAGACTGATGATTTGGACTCATCATCCTTGGATTTGGATGATCATCTATTCGACAACGATGTACACTTGATGTCTTTATATTCCTAAATATATTGCAGCTTGGATGGATGAAACTAGATCCGAGGTCTTCAAAACTCGTTCAATCTTCACTCGGAGTATAAGTTGATCCATGTGAAAAATGTTCTAGAGTCGAACATGGAAAGACATCGCGTGATTACTAGCCAATGATCTACGCTGTTAACAGGCGCAAGAGGAATCACCAATAATGACAATGACCCTCAAGTTACTACAGTACAATTCACATGGTGTGCAAAAGGAGTTGGCTTTGAACACCACGTAAAATCTCTCGGTCGAAGGCCATTGATGTAAACCTGTCGCCGAAAGTGAGAAACTTGCCATTGAGGCATGCAAGCTTCAAAGTATTGAAAGGGTTGTTCTTAAGTCAACTTCTTGGATAATGAGCTGATGTTGACAAGAAGTGACCCATCGCAGGAGGGCCTTAATGAATCCCACATCAATGACATGGAACGAAGAAAATGATTTTGGAGGTGAAAACAATCTGACAATACAGGGATCAGGGTGGCGGTCATGAAGGAATGGAGTATGAATGTTTTGTAGTGGGTGAGACACAGGCGAATTGTCTGAATGACTTCTCTTGAACATATCGGCGACACTGATGATGGATTGGTAGCATTAACCCCAAAAATGGATGGTGTGATGGACCAATGGTGATTACCAATGAATGGAATGACCCAACGCGACATGGATGTGGAAGGACAGTGTCATGTTCAAGAGCGACTTGCTACCAATAAATATTTTTCAAGGTTTCTTCCCAATTCTCCCCAGTCATTGCTGACCAGTACCTCTTTATTTTTATCAATATTGAGGATAATAACATATGTTTGTTCCATAGTCCGCCCTTTGGGCGAACCTGTCGCTATATTTTAGCGAGCCTAGCGACAGTGGAACTTGTTCTCATCCATTTGGGCGAGTTTGTCACTATTTGGTTTTAACGAGTTTAATGACAAAGATGACTCGGTCCCTTTCAATTTTAGAGAGTCTAAAAGGAATAGAAAGGAGACTCCAACGATTCTTTTTCATCATGTAATCCCTTAACTCTGAAAAAGCGTAAAATAATACAAAAGGGATGAATTTTCGATAATTTTAACGAGCCGAACAAGACAAGCGCTCGATCTTTTTGTGTAATAATCCCTCAGGTCCAAAAATATTAAAATCTATAGGAGGGATAGCACTTCCGGTGACTTTAATGAGCCGGAGAGGCCAATCGCTCACCAATATTTTCATATTTTACAAGTCAGTTGAAAAGAGCTTAAAGGAGACTCGTTTTCTAGGAATGAGCGATGCTTTTGGGTAGCATCTGATTCCAGGTAAGGTTTGGAATTCTCCAATCACGGTAGTGTCACAAGGATGGCTAATAGAATCACTCTTTGCAGATGATCCTCGAAGGGGTAAACAATCATATGGGGGTGAATGATTGGCTAAAACAGAGTGGAGGTGATAATGAGAACACGACCAAGGCTCAAAAGATGGCGATAATGCATTCACAATGGTTATTTATCGGTTCTTTTTTTAATGAGGTTAAACGTTGGGGGAAACATTTGCTCATAACTTATGTTTATTTTTTAGCGAGCTTTAACTATGCGCTAAAACTGCTCGTGGGGAGTTTATTTTTTAACGAGCTTGAACCCTGTAGTAACACTGCTTGCCAGTCGTATGATAAGGATTTCTCATTCAAGATGCTATTTTGAAGGGGCTTACATCTTTTAAAGCTTTGCCCCCAATCCTTTCTTTATGAAAGCTAGGAAATGACTAGCCTTACGGGTTTAAAGGGTTAGAGGTCCTACAAATTTAAAAAAATAAATAGTCTCTCTTCACTTGCATGTGGAAATGTTTGCATGCCCCCTAGTATAGCGAAAAATTTCCAAGTTACCATGAAAGTTCCCCGCAAAGCGGACCGAATGCTTTCATGGTGATGTCCACCAAAATAGACAAAGGGGAGTGGTGCAACCGCATGCCACTCAGCATAACCTTAACGAAGGTATCTTATTCCAGCCTAATCCCATTCCTGTGAGGACGGATGTGAGACTAGTTATATATCCCCCGTGGAAACCCACTCTATCCCCAAGGTTTCCCTGCCGAAATAGACCAGGGTGCATGCCCCCTAGGGTTTAGTCACATCCACCTGAATCACTCGCGCTCATCAGGTGGACGGACTGGAGATCGATGAGACATTCCTTGCGTGAAGAGACCATTTACGGATGGCATTTGACTATTTGCGATGTGTGAACCAGGGAATGACATTTGGTCTACGAGCTTGACCATTCTGCCCTCGTGCGGATAACACATTACTCTAAAGAGTGAGGAGATGATGGCTCCCATGCAATAAATATAGTCGTGTCCAAGGAGCAGATTATAATCCAAGGGTCCATGAACTACCATTACGTTCATGTGAATGGTTTTCCTTCTCAAAGTAATGGGCACATTTGGAAGGATCCCTAAAGGTCGACTGGTTCCTTTGTCGAAGCCTGTCAGATTTCTCATTTTAGGCAAAAGCGATGGCGAACCAAGTGATTTCCAAGAAGTTGAGGAAAGGATACTCACAAAAGCCCCTTCATCGATGATGGTACTGGACATAACCAGTCTATAAGCTTTTACAATGATTTTGAATGGTACACTAGCTGGTAAACAGGGTCTGCCTAGTAGATTCTAGTCGAAGGAAACAACTAGGTTGCTTGGTGGTGGGACCGAATAGACGGCCGGATATGACTGTCATGAACTTCCTTCCTACGATAAAGGAACGAGATGACTGCCCCTAATTTCATCAAAGTCTGTGTTGATGAAAAGAATTTGAACGGTGTCATTCTCTTTCTCTTCAGTGACGGTATCATTCGAAGATGAACACTCTGAAGGCAAGACCGAGTCAACTGCCATCTTGAACTTTTGACTTTCATCTGGTATGGATTCAGAGGGTTCATCTTCAATGATAGACGCTTCCTCCAACCACAATGATGGGCCAACCGGATTTTCAATCGGTGGAGGACTTGGAAAGTGTTGTTTATATCCAGGAGGAAGCCGTAGCGGTGAAGCAGGACGGTCATCCAAAACTCTTTTAGCCTCGTCAAGGAAGGGACAACGGTGGATGGCGTGATTTCCTTCACACAATTTACAAGGAAATCTGGGATTCCTTTTTTTTCCAGGTGCTTCACTTTCACTGGTTGATGGTGTGCACTGAACATGATTGTTAGAGGTTGCGGCATCGGATTGTGCAAATGAGGAGACCAGCCCCTTAAGATCCTAGGGATGCAGGGACAATCTCAGTGATAGTGGTATCCATTGCAAATGATACAAGGAGATTTAGGTTTTGACAGTGCGGTGTGAGGATTTTCGCTAGATGATGCTTGGTTGCCCCTTTCAATTTTGCTTCCTTTTTCTTCTTTTATTTTTTCTCTTTCTACTTCTTCTTCTTCTCAGTTACTTGACTTTTATCTTTATTGGCTTTATGAAGTGAAGAGGAAGGAGGAGAGGGAGAACCAGATGAATTAGAAGGTTGGGAGGCTACTCTAGTGTCATCTAGTTGCTAACTTGACTGTTCGGGAATTACGGGATTCTGAATGACAGAGGTAGAGAAGAGCCAGACAGGAAAACCAATTTTCAACCCTGGAAGTGACAATGTGGCCATATGGGGTGCACCAACATCTCCCCAAGAGGAGAAGGGACTAGGATTTCCTCCAAGGGGAAATCCTTGGTTGGTATACTCCATTTTCTCAACCTAAAGACCAACGAGGGAATTTGTGATGTTATTCCAATTAAAATAAATTTTAGACGCTTTGACACAACTGGTTTTTTCAATTTTAAAGAGTCGAAAAAAAACAAAAGATGACTCTAGTCGCCTTCGATTTTTATTGAGCCTGAAGTGACAAGTGCTCAGAGGACCTTTTCTTTTAAAGAGTCTGAAAAGGAGAAAAATGGACTTCTCTGGAGATCTAGGCAGAGGGGATTACCAAACCAATCGCAAAACTGCATA
>APFE030957733.1:78697-277498 GCA_000404065.3 Pinus taeda
TGATTTCCTTGTTTGATTCCTCTCCTTCCTGATAGAGCTTTGTCGCTTCTTCTTCGTCTGCCCAGCTTCAAAGAGCACTTGTGGAATCACAACAACATACTACTATCGAAGAACAAAGGTCTATATTCATAAATAACACAGGACCAGATATGTGTTAACCATACAAATGCATATATAAGTAAACATACAAGAATATGGAGGAAAACGTGAATAGATTTATTAAGATAAAAAGTAGCAACAGGATTACGACCATATGTTTTGACCCAGCATCATCCTCCAGCTAGAAAGCCCTTCTTCACCTCAAGTAAAGCTTAGATCACCCAACACTATGAATGTACACCAGAAAACCAATAACACTTGTCTATAAGATACAAAATTCCATCCTCTGGATCTCTGTAATGAGGGATCCATATATAGATGATTATATGGAGGTGAGTCATATTCTGGGGTCTTCATTAGTGTCCTCTCTCTGATAGTTCCTTCTTCCACTTCGAGAATGATGATCTCTTACTCATCCCTGGTCAAAAACAGAGAGGCAAGTGTCAGAGGGGAAGCTTCTGGAAGATTCCATGATCTTCCACCTCGTATTTTGTCCCTGCCATTTGTCCATTCCCGACCATCGCACCCTACAGAGGAGCCATTCAGTATGCATTACACCCTATACACTGGAAGATGATATGCATCACACCCTCTGCACTAGGTTTTCAGTATGGTCCAGTTTTGACCATTTATGAGCGTTTTTTAGTAGAGAACTTCTGGGAGATGATGTAATCAGCTGACCTTGTTCCTTTAGGCAGTGAAGCAACACTTTTAGGGACTTAGGAGCCCTCATTTTATGGACATTTATGATTGGGGTCGAAGTGCCCAAAAATCTCTATAGCAGTTAGGTGAGGGCACACGATGGAGGTTCTGTGTAATGCAAGTCCAAATGTTTATGTTTTTAGCCTGATAAAAAAGTGTGGCCAAATGATTTGTGGTTGAGGGTCATCAAAAGGGTTCCTCGCATGACCAGGTCCAAATTTGTAGTGACCTTTGATAACGAGCTTTTCAAAGAAGAGTCAAACATGAAACCATGCGATAGAAAGCCTAAGAGATGGTGTGTTTTCATCTTCAAAAGGCTAAGACAAATATTGAATTTCTAGCACTGTAGTGTGAAGGACTATATTTTTATATCATAATACTATTGCAGTGTACATGTACTACATGTAGACGGGCATCCTTAAGTCGATTACAGACTTCCTAAATATTCGGGAATCAGACAGACATGGGTGCGGTCAATTTTTTGTTTTATTTCATATAATATGATTGTTGGGTCCATTGGTGGGTGGAAGAGGGTGGCCACCCGCCCCCCAAAACATATTTTTTTTATTATTTTAGTGATATAAGTTAATTTTTTTTGCGAAAAATTAAGGGTTACTCAACGAATTAAGTTGATGACAAATTCACCCTTTCCAACAATCATTTTCTATGCACTGCCCTTTCACCAAATTGTTGCCTCATCAGTGACTTCTATTTAGCCAAATTTGAATAGAACATTAACCATCTATAAATTGAGCATATGAACTCAAATTTTAATGTCATTTACACTGTTGGAATGCAGGTAACAGACACTACAATATTTTCCTAATGTTATTTTGATCTGATGAATTTGATTTCTGAGTTATTTAAAGGCGACTTTTGTTTCTAGATCCATCCAAATTATTCCTCCCTAATGAGTAGCTTTTGGTCCTCCAAAATCATGCACACACCCTACACACTTCCTATGTCATTGCCAAGACACACTTTCAACATCGACATTCTATGAGAATCTAGTAGATTCTTTGCAATCGCATACAAATCCACAAATAACTCAAGCAACCCCAGTCTTACCAAGAGTTTATACCACACACTCTTTTGTCACGTTTAAATCGTAAGAGAAACCAATACCCCAACTATCAACAAAACGCCAAAAACACCATTGTTTCTTTAACAAGTGATGGAAAACAAATCATCACTTTCATAATTATTCACAACATATGATTTACAAAATGTGTGTATGGCAAGTTAATATATCTAGTAAAACAACATGTTACTCAACAAATTGAAGGGTCCATCATCCTAGAGTTGATTCACTTGATGAACAACCTTTCATGCTGGTTTCTTCATAGGTGCTTTATGGGCTTGGAGCATCTTACTTGTGGCTCTTTGGTGTCCAATCTCAGTGTAGTGACTATAATGATTCTTTCTACTCCAACATTTCTTGATCATCTTGGAATGCTTATTCGTAGTATGCCTCTGATAATTTTGAGTGGAATCCTCATTATCACTCGAATGCGATAAAGTGATATAATCATTATTTTATTGGAGCATTCCCAAGCCTCTTTTCTAACATACCCAAGTCCTACATAACAAAGAAATTCCTCCACATTGATGGGATTAACAATTCCTTGGACATTAATGTCGAGGCTCTGTCTATGATACCCCATTCTTTTCAATAATTTTGATCCAATTATTGTAGTATGTTTCTCAAAAGCAAAGAAATCATCATCATCAAAAGTACATGAAATTGAAGAGTCACATTCTACCTCAGGCTACTTATGCTGCAACCTTTCCAAGTCCTGTTCGCTGGCTTGTAGCTAATGTTTCCGCCTTTGTTTCTCCTTTTTTGCCTCTTGTAGGAGTCTCCATAGTCATCATTCTCTACCTGAATTCTTTGGTTGATTTCTTTGAGCTTTTGAATCCATGCCTTATTTCATGCCCTTTTAATTTTTTGCACAACATTTGCTGAAATATTTGTATCATCGCCCCAATAAAAACCTAAGTTGATGGGTCCATATGATATCATCCCAACAACTGCACTCTTAATTTAGTCACTTGAGTCTGTCGTCCACAACCTATAAATCTCGCAACTATGATCTTTCCATTATCCTGTGATTCAGATTATTGTTGTTTTTTCAGAGTTACAATTATATTTTGCTTCTCTTTTTTGTCATTCCCCTTATGTCTCAATTATGGATGCAGTTTCCGACAGTTATCCTCATCATGTCTTTCTTTCTCACAATGAGTAAAAGAGGACCTTTTCTCTCTTATCTTGGTTGTTGCTTCCCTCTTTGGGCATTCATCTTGCAAATGGTTCTCCCTGCTTTCAATATGTACAACATTCACACTAGTTTCACTAAGAGGTTTAAGTTCAAATAATAACAATGAATGATGCAAATAGATATGAAAATATCCACTATATTTCATCAATGTCTTAAAAATGTCTAGTGGAACATTTAATGTTAATGCTTCTTTTCTAAACTCTTGTATAATATCATGAACAATTTTCTCTTTTCGTTGTTTCAAATGTTTCCAATCCATCATGGCCTTCTTTCTATAACTTAATGGGCAAAAATTGTCTTCTTACAGCATAAACAAGCCCAAACCAAGATGAAAGAAGTTTATGACTACTCGTACCACCTTGTTGCAGCTTGCCTTCTCACGAGATGAGGGAGGTGCTACTCAATTAAACAGATACTAGCTAGATGTTCGCTTCGTCCTCTTTGATTTTTTGTATGTGGAAATACACTGGAACTTGTCTTATTTAGTTATCTATATTTTCTTCATTAGATTCTCCACTAAATATAGGAAAATTAAATTAATTGACAACTAGCATGAAAATGACATTTTTGGATGCAATCCTATGATGTCTGTTAGAATTACGAGAAGATGATGAAGAAGAAATCTCATTGGTGGATGAAAATGGAGGAGGCCCTTTTCCTCCACCTTCCTAATTTACTGAGGCGTGATCATCTGGCTCTTTTTTCTCAGGCTTGTTTGTTTACCCCTATTCTGCAAACAACTTATCAACTTTCTGTGCCATAGTGAAGAAAATATTGCAATGATTTCACTCTTCGTCCATTCAATCTTCCTCATATGATATGTTTCATCTTTGTGGTGCATTCCCTACTTTAGGGTCAAAGGATTTATGTTTTCCTTCACCTCTTTAGAGCTTCTTCCTGGTAAGCATTCACTCATGCGACTCATGTCAAGGAGACCCACTCTGATACCAAACTTGATCCATATCATTTACTTCAAGGAGGCATATAGAATTGCACATAAAACAGAATGCTAACCAAGTATCTTAACACATGAAAAAGAAGTGGAAATAATAAAGAAAGCATGAGCTCAGAGGCACACAAATGATTTTGTTACATATTTCACCCAATTTAGGATATGTCTTCAGGCCCTACTCTAAGTGCGGAGGTATTCTTTCATTAACTGGAAACAAACAAATAAATTACAATCAAATTTAGAAAAATGACCGTTATACCTTGATTTTTTATGATGGCCTGAAAATGGAGACCTCAGATGGAAAAAGGGACAACATGGTTGGATTCCTCGCATAAAAGCATGCAAAAACAAATATAAACTTTTCAAATTTTGACACTGAAACCTCTGACCACCCAAGGGAATATTTTTAGCATCTAGTATATTCCTCTCCCATGGTTTCTGTCGTCCTAGCTACTTAGGGTTCCACAGTCGACTCCTCCTCCTATCTCCCATTGAATTTAAAATGTTCCTTCATAAGTAATAGGCGTAGTAGATTTTACAAAATATGGTCTAACGACCGATTGGTTGACAGTGTTTGAATTATGGTGGTTGTTCAGGAGGTCCTATGGTCAAACCCCATGGGCCCCCCACACTTGGAGGTATGCGTTAAATATTCGGATTTTGGATAATTTTTTGGTGCATTCGTTGTAATATTTGGTGACGAGGTCGAACATTTAGCGGTTTGGCCCACCAGGTGAAGCGAATTCAAATACCACTAGCTTCACATTAACCTCCAAGTCACACTATCCATTGGAATTTGGTTGTGGGCGGGGTCCAAGTAACCCATTGCAACGACCCTTAATTTTTTTTTTATTGCATATATATAATATTTTTGTTAGGCCTATTGGGGCTTGTAAGGGGTAGCCCACCACCCCCCCGCCCCTCTGCCCCCCCAAAAATATTTTTTTTTTGATATTTCTAATGATAGAAGTTAAATTTCTTTCGTCGAAAATTAAGGGGCTAATGCACGAATTAAGGAGATGAAAAATTCGCCCTTTCCGAAAATCATTTTTAGTGCACTATCCCTTCACGAACTTTTTTTCTCATTAGTTATTACCACTTTGCCAAGTTTGACCAAAACTTTGACCAACTATAACTTGATAATATGAACTTAGATTTGATTTTCGTTTACATCGTTGAAATCAGGATGACGAGGACTACGATGTGGTCATGCTTTCATCTCCATATTATGTCGTTGTTTTTTGATCTATTTCAAGGCTACTTCTATTTTTGAATCTATCCAGATCAATCATCTATGAAACTATTCATGAAATCAACATATGGTTTATAGAAATGAATTGCCTAAAATAGTGTATAATAAGGAAATTAATATTTCCAACCAAACCCATCACTACACGTTACCAATGCCATGTCATGTTGTATAACATAAATTAAAGCATTCATAAAACCAACACATGCTTTATAGAGACCATGTACATGAAGTGACGTAAAATAAGGAAATTAGTCTTTTTAATCCATCAATGAAGTAACAATTATCAATCAAATATCTACCCACAATTAAACCACTCTTTACAAAACCACATCCAATCAAATATTACAATCTTCCAAATACCATCTATTAGAAAATTCAAATTTAAAATCAAATATGAGTGGATTCTGGCCAACACCATATCATAAATAAAAATGTGTGCTTCCTCAAGCCACCCATGATTTATAGAAAACATCACGGAACACTAAAAATTAACCATCTAACACTAATATTAACCATAGACAATAAAAGGTTAATGCATTGATTTAAGTCACCTATGAATACCATGGATTATTAAGCATAATCAAATTTAATATTCTATTACCCACAAAACAATATTATAGCCGAAAAACCATTCCCCAACCGTAGGATTTACTCAAAATGAAAAAGAGTGGACAATTCAACCGTAAATTGGTAACATTTATTTCAATAGACCTTCTCTAATGAATTAAGAATCATTTATTTCAATAGACCCTCTCTAATGAATTAAGAATTTTCACAGGCTGCATATAGTGGTTTATTAACTAAGTGATTTACTTATTATCTCTACATTTCATTTTTGAATTAGATACATACATGTGGCTTTAATTAAACTTGTCAATGTTCCAAAATTTGTATATACCATGCTTGTCTTCATCCACATATTTAGTGTTCCATCAATTTGAGAAATGGAAATTTGTTACATGTGCCATAGATCAACAGAGTCATTTGTCACCCACGTTCTTTGTAGCATGTGACATATGAACAACTTTCTTCATTGAATGGTTACTTGAACTAGGGCTCACATTAAAATATGAGATTTTAGTTGTAGACAAAGTCGTAGTACCTTACGAACTAGATCAAGGGTAATACCATAGGTTCATATCATCACTACTGCTTCATATCAACAACGTACATGTTATACTTTGGCACACCTAATGCAATCACACCAAAATACTTTGGTGATCACAATATCACAAACATATGCCCAATCAGTACCTTTGATTTAGATCTTAGTTACTCACAAATTCTTGATCTCATGTATCCTTACACATGTACCAAAAAAGAACATAAAAAATAAGCACTCAGACCAAAAGAGACCAAATCACATGTTACCTAATCAATTTCATACATTAAAACCAAATATTCATATCGCACCTAGTGGCAAAGAAAATATATGATTCAAATGTCTTTTGTTGTTGGTTTATATAGTCATTACTTTGCTTAGACCAAATCAATGTGACGAGAGATAACATGGGAATTTACTATGGTAAATTGTAATAATATTTAATCCAACATAAAACTGATGAACCGATTACAAAAACGATGACAGATTTACCATGAGTGAGAAAATCAAACAACTTTCAAGAAATGGGTTTAGTCAAAATTTTCATTACAATGTTGTCAAATCCCGTAACCTGTTTGGAAAAATTAAATTCTTGCCAAATTAAATAACCAAAAATAGTTGGAAGATTAAATACTGGACTTATTCAGTTCCATCCAAGATTCATGTTTGTATTTCCCCATTTTCACTTTTAACCAATACCCCTTGCTCACGATACCATTGTTCCAGCTTCATTATGGTACAACACACAACAAATAATTATTGATATAAAATTACTGGGTCAACTAATTAACGTATAATAAATTCATGGTCTTACATCCATCAAGATACATGCGCCACATTAGATCAACTCAATCCTCCAACTATACAACACACTTTCTCCCCATAAGGCATGAGGTGCCTACTCATCGGTACCCCACATTACCACATTACGAGGATTGACATTAATGCCTAAAATAATGCCAACAAATGTTTCCATGGGCTCCTCTTGGTTTCTAATTTCCTTCTATAATGTCTACATAAAAAATTCCATTACATGTAGGCATGGTTTATTTACTACTATACTAAAGGGTGATAGCATGGCGTTGGGTTACACTCTTGGGCAAAGCGAGGGTGCATTTTGGTGAAAAAAGGATGCTCAAGCCGAGGTAGGTTTTCTAGCATTTTTTCTCTTTTATTTAATTATTTTTTTGCAAAATGAAATAAATTAATTTGGGAAACAACCTACCATACAAAAACTACAAAAAACACACACGAAGATCACTATGAAATCCACAAATTACCACTAAGAAAACCCTTGAAAACCACAAAAAAACAACTTAGAAAACCACTAATAAAACCCTTGAAGACAAAAAACAACTTAGAAAACCACCATGAAAACCATTGAAAAAACCCAAAAAAAATATAATTTAGCTTTAATTTTATTTTTTAATTTCTTTGTATAAGTTTTGTATAATGATAACATACTTATTATAAATATTTTCTATGATAATGTTTTTTTAATTATATTACATTATACAATTTTGTTCTAGAAAATAGTGAAAGAATTTTTCAGAAAAATTGACTTTATAATTAAAAATCAATTTAATTTCTAACAATTTGTCAAGAAATATCACGAAAAAAAATTAAAACAGAAAACAATAAACAATAAAAAATAAATAAATAAATTGGAGCTTAAACTCACATAAGAGAATGGTTGGTCCATGGGAACTCTATTAATCAAATAGATTTTTTTCATTTTTAATTTTAAATTTAACGATATTTATATAATAATAAATATATTAATTTGTTTTAAAAAATTAATTGTACTTAAATAGAATATTAACTAAATTAAAAATCCAAAACCATTTTATTTTTATTTAATTAAATCTTACGAACCACATATATACAAGCTATATATAACATAACTAACATATATATAACTATAACATGTAACATTTGACCCCCACACATAAAATAATGTTGTAAGGTATAACATAACTTTATATAATCATATAATATAACATAGCATGTAACATAACTATATAACTATATATAACATAGTTACTGTATAACATATCTCACACACATACAGACATATATAAAACAATTAACATAGTTTTATAACTATTTAACTTGATGTGCTTTTCATAGTAACATAAGATATGTGAAACTCAACAACTTTCTAAGACTCGAGTTGATCTATAAATTGTAATTTTCCTTAAAATTTCCACTACTCATATATGTAGAATTATTTAATATAATGATATGACAACTATATATCTCTTAGTTTCCACACTTATTAAATTTATTATTTAAGGAATGCTTTTGTCACTTACACTTCCTCTATTTTTATTTAACTATATAATGCAACATAACATAACTATAACATATATACATGTGTGTGTGTGTTAAATTTTCAATAATGTATGATTCATACATACATTAAATCCATGATGAAAAGTGCATTTAAAGTGAATATAAAAGAATTTTGACTATTTTTTAATATGTACCCATATTGTTTCATTATGTAGTGTGTCACACCAAAACATTGTCTTCATGTACTTGCACTTAGTATATATCATGAGTGAAAATCAAACACTATAAGAAATTTTCCTATGGAGTATTTTGTTGGAATGAAATATGTTTTGTTTCTCTATGAATAAAATGCATTATTTATAAATGAGAAAAAATGTAAGTTATATTTTATCACATTTTTTGATTACGTTTACATGGAACTCAATACTTTGGTTGATAATTTACGAATAAAGAAACTATGTTTAGTTTAGGAATTCAACCTAAATATTTTAATTGAGTTTATAAATGTTTTTCTTGTCAAAATTATATCTATGTAAACAATTTTTTCTTCGATTTGTTTATATGTATTACATTCAATTTGCAGAGCCATCTCCCATACACCCCTAAGCTACAACCCGTTAGAGTGTTGGGGGATCTGCTATACATGGTTGGGCTAGATCATGTAGCCATACTAAAGTATCTGTTCCACTCATTGACCCTACCTCTTACACCAGACAAAGTGTTAGAGGCATTGTTTCTGCCTTTGTTGATTATATTTCTACGAATAGTGGGCCTTTTTCACTGTTGTAGGTATACATATTGGATTTTAAATTCTCTTTAAACTTTATGTGTTTGTCGTAAAATTGTCTTTAACTTTTAAATCACCTCCAGTTGATGTGTTTGAATTTAATGCATAGTTTTATGCCTATTCCTATTAAATATATATATATTATATATATATATAATATACATATACATATACATATACATATACATATTAAATTATGTTTATAATTTGAAGACCCTCAACAATGTGAAGACATGGATCAAAGTGCATTGTCAATCCTTATGTGGAACAATGCTATAGAAAATATCATAGTTGAAAATGTTAGGGCCCAATAGACATGGATCACGTGAGAGTTAGATAAAATCTCAGCAAGTTCACCTACTAGTAACAGTTTGTCTCTGATGTTGGATAGTGTCAACAATATGATCAATACATAGCAGAGAGTGGGCCAAAAAGGCTACCTCCTATATTCCATATATAGTATTAGGAGGGTGGAGTTTAGAGGCCCACATAATTGGAAGGTGGTGAAAGACACCACCAAGAAAATTGATCTTCATGTGTAGTTGTTTGACATCTGTCTAGATCAGTGTGCTAGACATGTTAGTCTGATTTCACTAAAATATTTTAAGAATGTTGATGCAACCTATTTTGTTTAAGATTGATTCATTAGAGCTCGGGACAAATTCTCCCACCATAAGCAGGTCCTCATTTACTTTGAAAACAACATATATATGATGATTTCGTGCTACATATGAGGCTGGATTACGCTAGCACCAGATATCAGTTTTATGGAAATGACATGGGACAAAAATACAAATGTGTAGGGGCTCGCAGGGACCCTACACATGTAGCACCACCTCTGAGATTATTTCCATCACCATCTTAAAGTGTGGTATTGCCGAAAAAGCTAGATCAGTCATCACATCTTGGTGTTGAGACTAGGCTTACCATTACATATAACATGCAAAGGACATTGGCCATTGCACATGTCACATTGGATGGAGATATGAGCAAGCCACCTTTGCTTCCTTGTGGCCCACCAATTGCTTTACATGTTGATTAATACCTTGAGTGTCTAGGGCATGAACAACTTCTGTCGTATGTACGTACATGTCATGATACCATTGATGACACTTAGAGGGTGCATGACCCATGTGACATAGACTAGACTCATGCATACATAAAGTTTCACTCTTATAATCAAATTATAAATTATTTATATTAATAAGTTTTTACTAGATTTCATTTATATTAATAATTTGATGATAACATGTATGCATGATCCAAAATCTTTTGCTTATAGATGTGTTAAATAATTACATGCATAAAGTGTAGTTTAACATAGAAAACTTAATGTACGCATGAGAGAAGAGGAGAAACACATAAAGCATGAAAGGAGACAAAAAAACTTGATAACGGAGCTTGTCCAACTTGGACTACGTCTCCGACCCCTGCTTGATCAATGGGGAGGCCTTTGTTCATTAAGTGGCATGAGAAAGAAGAGTACAAGCATCAATTACAAAAATGAGTTTTATACCTCCATACTAAAAAATGGGCGAAAAAATCATAACTCTGATGGAGAAAAGGACAACACCACTACATTCATGGCATTGAGAAGTGTTGAAACCATATAAGATTTTTCAAATTTTGACAAAGTGAAAATTCGGCCCTCCTGCAAAATTCTACCTTGAACTACGTGCACACCTCCTCTGCCTACGTGTTGATGCAGAGTTACCCCTAATTTACCCATAGTATGCATATAGACCTATGCATAAACCATTTTCCCCAGGAACTTATATGACCTACCAGGTCAAAACTTCATCAATGGTGATGGATAAGGCCTTTTCCATTCCTTTCTCGTGGAAACATATTAATAGACTAAACATTGTCTAAACCCTCATTATCAGGACTCATATAACCCCTTAACTTTCATCCCCTTTAATATTAGGACTCACATAACTCCTATAAGCCGTTACTAAACTTTGGGTCATACATAAGCTTAACCTAGAGATCGCTATCGACACTTTAATATTATTATAACCCTCTATAATAGTTATCACATAAACCCACATAGATCATACCTTTTCCTGCTTTCATAAACCTTTGCACAATTATTGATAAAACCTTTATCGCTATCAGCCATTGCAGCTACTCACGATATTACCACATATATGCTCTATAACCCCTCTAACTCTGATATGTGACTATCGGGCATGTTTTAAATAACGGTTTACATTAAAAGACTCAGGCATGCACTTTATGCAATACAAAGGAATACAATGAAATCCTGACCCGAACACATAAGGTCAGACTTTAAAGTTTATAATATGTGTCTATATTTATCATCAGGTCCGCCCTTCCATATCAAAACTTCTTCTACATTGATCCTCCTCCAATCTCCGATCACTAAATCCTCCGATGAAATCTTGTCCATCTATTGTATTTTTTAATCCAATGGTTGACATTACTCCTGACCATTTAAACTTGTGCCCCTATTCTCCATCATCGATCTGCACCCAACAGATTCGACAGATGTCACTAATATTGGGTAGATAACAAGCGTGAGGATTATCCACCCAATAAAGTGGTTTCCTGTCTCCTCTCACTACCACGGATCATTTAATGAGTGGAATTGATGCTCGTCCTTCAATACCACTTACAGTTTTGAGGTTGCTCGAAATCCACTTTCACTATTACAAAACCGTTGATGAAATATTCCTCCATCTCCTCTACGATTGGCTCCTAGCCGTTGACCTTCAAGATCCAACGGTCGATGTTCATCATTTCTTCACTTCTTGTTTCTCCCTTTAATTAGTTTTTACAATATTTCTCGGTGTTTTCTGTGGGTTTCAATTTTCTTCTGGGATCTCTAAATTCCACTCTGTGACTCCACCTAAGCTTAGGTCTGTGATTTTTGTTTAGTTTGTGTTCCTTCAAAACATTACTGGGGCTCTTCGAATGGATTCAACGCTCCATTCTCTTCGGCTTTATTTCTTCTCCTCTGTGTATTTGCCTCAACCCTACCTGTATACATATATCTATGTAACTCTATGATTTACTATAATTTATCATTCAAACCTCGAAACACACATTTATACGGGCTTGGAATTAAACCTCTATATTGATAACCAAGTAATTACACAGTTTCTCTATCTTCAGCCTGATCTTCTAATGTCAGTGGCCTTCGATTTACAGGTTGCCCGTAGGCTTATAATCACATTCCAATCTGCTATCTACCTAACCTATTCAACCTCTCCAACCTCGGTCTATGCCTTTTTGAGTTACAGTTATACAAAGGGATTCTAAAACCAATTCCTGATTTAGATCCATAGATTCATCAATAAAATCCTAAAATATCTTCCTCATCCCTAAGGATTCTCTCAAATCCACAAAATCATGAGCTAACTCCTAATCTAAGATTTACAATCAATTCTCAATCCTCTCATCTCTCAACTATCCTAAAGCTCTCATATTCTCCTACATTCGAGAACATTTACAATTATGCCTCACAATATTCAATCAATTCCTACTCTCATTAAAATCACTCAAAACATTAAATAATTACATTAATTCAATATTTAGGAAACCAACTTACCTGAAGCACAAGACCCCCTATGTCTACTAAAATACAATAATGATGTTGAGTTTGATGCTCCTGCATCAGACTCCCCAAGTAAGAAAATTTATGACCTCCTATTCATAAATATGTATAATTGATTCCTCCTGGATCCTAGACTTTATTTTGTAATCCGTCTTTACTTATCCATTGTTCTATTGTTGTTGTTGTCTGTTGTTGTTCTCCAGGTCTCCACACCTTATGCTACAATGCTCCACTTGCTCTGCTTTCATAATCTGCTACCGTCATCCTCTTCTTGTCACTCCTCTCCTTTCTTGTTGTTGTCTTCTTCTGAGACACTTTCATCAGTAACCTTCTTATCAACTCATTTTCTCCATCCAAAATATTCTCTATCTACTGATTATATTCAACTCTTGATTGTTGAACTTTCATTCTTGCTTCCTCCCTTACATCCTTACCCTCTTCTTTACTATTATCTTGCACCTTTTTAGCTACTGCTATAGTCTTTCAGAAAAATTTCCTGCTTCTATTTTCTACACCTATCAACTTCTCCTTGACTATTATTTATGACAATTTCTTTGTCATCATTCTTCAGCAATTTATCCTAAACATTTATCCTGCTTTGAAAGTCCAATTCCATAAATAACTCAATGATTTTACTTGCAGTGAACTTTGGAAATTTTACATAATCTCCTATTTCTTCATTTTCTATTGACCCATCATCACATGGCCCCTCTTCCTCTACTAAATATTTCTTAACATCCTTCAGTAGACGTCCTTCCTCTTCCTCATTCATTTGGCTATCCTCCTATGCCAAATATTTTCCAGTTTCTGCAACAACATATTCAATTATTAGACAATCATTATAATAAAAAATATAAGGTCTTTGTACCTCGTCCTCCTTTGGCAATACTGCAGTATGCTGCTGTGATATCTCTTCTTCTGTCGGCATATCATTATGTTGATTCAAACTCAAAGAACTCTTGAGATTGTCAGCTAGTCTCTCCTTCTCATCATCTGTTTCAATGATGCTATTCAGCACTTGTCCACTGTAGTGAACTGATTCTTTTCCAGTCTCCTTGTCATATTTTGCTTCAAAACTTTCACCTTCTGGAAGGTATTCTTATATGTTTTTGATAGCTTTAAAAGACTTCCTATCCTCTTCCAAATCTGCAATCATACACAAATCATTAGTTTTAAAAATACAATACCTTTCGGTCTCATTTGATGCTTCAATCATCAATTCTTCTAGCTAATTTGAATAATTCATATGATCCAACTCCTCTGGCTCTTCATCACTTTCAAAATGTAATGATCCACGGTTTGGTTCACATATCAAAGCTTCAACATCTTCTTTAGCATCTCCCTTTTTATCTATTTCAACTCTTTCGAGCTTCTCTATAATCTGTTCAAGTTCCCTTAGCTCCTTTATTAACTGCATATTCACCTGTTGTTTCTTCTTTTCTTGTAGTCTCTGTCACTTCACTTTATTTCTCATGACATAAACATATTTCTGGTCCATCATCATCTCTTTGCAACATTTCCAATAAGACTTCAAGTTGAACTACTATCTCATCCTTCTCCCTCCCATATGCTTCTTTACTTAATTGTCTCTATATGTCATTTGCCTTGGCATATCCTTTCCTTTGTCGTTGGCTATGATTTCTTTCAGAGCCTCTGTTATGACTATCACTAGTCATCATCCTGTCCATCTCTATGAGTTCCTCACTCACTCACTATGAGCTGCACTAAAGCCTCTACAACAACAAGTCTACCTTGCTGCCACTTACCTCACCAAGCTCTCCTTTGTACTTGGTCTTTTGGCAAGCAATTGGTTCTCTATCTCTGTAACCTCATTTTAGAAATTCTCTTTGTTCCTTCTAGGCTTCAACTCATCTTCATCTTCTAAGAACAAAATTGTCCTCTTTATCCAATCTCCGTTGGAATTCCTCAAATTTCTATCTCATTCTGCTTTCACGTAAAAAATCTTACTAGCTTCTCTTGTCTCTTAGCAATTTTACCCACATTTGTTGTGGAATTTTCTTTGGGAGTTGCAACAATACATTTGCATCAATGCAAAGACTACAAATTTCCAATCTTAAAATCCAATTAAAATAAAACCATATTATCTTACCTTCAAGATCTCTGTCTCATCTTGTCCTCGCATTCACTTGCACTTTTGAATGGACTGTTCTTTTCACTAGCTTTCAACTGTATCTTCAAATTCTGCTACTTCAAAAACTAACAAACATCCCTCTTACAGTTTAACTACTGTAATGTTTCTCTTAAATTTCACTTGTTCAATATCTACTGATCATTAGGAAAATTTGCATACCTTCACCTAACTTCAGGATCTCACCATTTCAACAAACTTGTTTTAGCAAATCTTCATGCTTCCAATGCACAAATTCTCAATATTCAGCCACTATCAATCAAATTTAGAATCTGATTCTTTCTTCTAATTTTCTGGCTTTATCTTGGCAAATCTTATCTATCAACAACAATTTCTCCTTTGCTTAGTTTACTTCCACTCAGAAATCCTTAACCGTTTTCTTCCATCACTACTTCTTAAGGCTTGATCTCCTCTTGTTGAGACACTTCATTAGCTACAGCTATCAATCTTCAATCTATTTCTTTATCTAGCAAAACCCAAATTAGAGTTAAATAAAACAATACTTGTATGATTTCACAAGTAGTCTCCTACCACTATTCAGATTCGAATGAATCTCCGTTCTCCAAAACATCACTGTGGATTCTTTATGTTCCTGCAATCTCTTCTTAATTGTTACTCACCTATCTCTAAGAACTTAAGTGTTATTCTCCATTCTCCTATTTGTACTTTGGTTGCTTAACTATCATATTAGAATCTGATCTCCCTTGCCTGCATACACATCTTTCCACTATCTATGTTCTAAATTATTTCAAATAAACTTTGACACATAATTTCTTTGTTCAGCTCTGATACCAAAATGATGCAGGGTTACCCCTGCTTTACCCACAATATGCATATAGACCTATGCATAAACCATTTTCCCCGGGAATTAATATGACCTACTAGGTCAAAACTTCATCAATGGTGATCGATAAGGCCCTTTCCATTCCTTTCATGTGGAAACATATTAATATAGTAACCATAGTCTAAACCCTTGTTATCGGGACTCATATCACCCCTTAACCTTCATCCCCTTTAATATCAGGACTCAGACAACTCCTCTAAGCTGTTATTAAACTTTGGGTCATACATAGGCTTAACCCACAAATCGATTTGAGTGCTTTAATACTATTATAACCCTTTATAATAGTTATCACATAAACACACATACATCATACTTTTTCCGCCTTTCATAAGCCTTTGTACAGTTATCGATAAACGCCTTTATTGCTATCGACCATCGTAGCCAGCCACAGTTTTACCACATATATGCTTTATCACCCCTCTCACTCTGATATGCGACTATCAGGCATGTTTTAGATAACACATTTACATTAAAAGACTTGGGCACACACTTTATGGAATATAAAGGAATACACTGAAATCCCAACCTGAACACATAAGTTTGGACTTGAAAGTTTATAAGCCAAATCTATATTTTTCGTGGGGTCCACCCTTCCATATAAAAACTTCTGTTGCGCTACTCCTCCTCTAATCTCTGATCACCAAAGCCTTTGATCAAATCTTGACCATCTGTTGTATCCTCCAATCCAACAATTGACATTACTCCTGACCGTTTAAACTTGCACGCCTATTCTCCACCGTTGATTTGCCCCCAATAGATCAGTCGGTTGTCATTGATATCGGGTAGATAAAAAGTGTGAGGATTAACCATCGAATAAAGTGGTTTCATCTCTGATCTTGCTATCACGTGTCATTTGATGAGTGGAATTGGTGCTCGTCCTTCAATACCGTTTACAGTTTTGAGATCGTTCGAAATCCACTTTCACTGTTACAAAACCACGGATGTGATATTCCTCCTCCTCTGTGATTGGCTCTTGGCCATTGATCTTCAAGATCCAACAATTGTTGTTCATCGTTTCTTCACTTCTCATTTCTCCCTTTACTTAGTTTTTATACTATTTCTCATTGTTTTCTTTGGGTTTCAGTCTTCTTCTAGGATCTCGACATTCCACTTTGCAACTCCTACTGAGCTTAGCTCTACAAGTTTATTTAGTTTATATTCCTTCAAAACATTACTAGGGCTCTTCAAATGGATTCAATGCTCCATTATCTTCCATTGTATTTCTTCTCCTCTGTGTATTTTCCTTGACCCCTCCTGCATACATATATATATGTAACTCTCTGATTTACTATAATTTATTAGTCAAACCTCAAAGCACACATTTATATGGGCTTGGAATTAAACCTCTGTATTGATAGCCAAATAGTTGCATGCTTTCTCTATCTTCAACCTGATCGACTAATGTTAATGGCCTTTGATTTACAAGCTTACCATAGGCTTACAATCACACTACAATCCTTCATCTTCTAGAATGAAGAGAAAATGGGATATTGGGTCATGTTATTGAATGCCACATAATGGTTTAAAAGGATTATTAATAAAATCATCCAAGATAATAGAACATAAGAGATAGGAATCCTAGATTTGATCCAAGAAATTGGTGGTGAGGAAAAAAAGTAGAGAAGAAATTCAACAAATAATCCGAGTTAAGTCTATTATAGACTTTAGAAAGTTATAGATTAATTAACATTCTAGAATTTTTAGATTTATTCAAGGAATATATAAAGTCATGCACAATCATAATACCATCAAGAATCTAGAGATATTCAACAAACGTTGTTTTCTTTTTGGAAATACTACTATTAAAAAAATCTTTAACACAGTTGGAAATTATAGAGGAAAATAATATTATAAATAACATTATATAAAGAAATTGAATAAAATCCATTAGTGTGCTTTTATCAAATAGTCATATGGAATAAAGTAATGAAAGTATCATTAAGGAGTACCCACACCTTTTGAAACCGACAACATTATTCAAAGAGAGCATGAACTTCGGGGATGATAAATTTCTAGCATGCTTGAGAGAAGTTTGTGATGAATCTATCCGCACATAGATATTTATTGTGAGGCATAGTCAATATTACCTCTTCCACTTCAGAAAACATAATTTCCTTGATTAAAGAATAATTTTGATCCTCATTGATAAGATGAGGGATATGCTTGGTCATTCATTTTGTTTCTTCCCATCTATTAGGAATTGGTTTCACTAACATGCCTTAAAAATAAGAGCCCAACTCATTTTCTATTTCTTAATGTTGGAGAAGGAATTTCCCCTCATTGCACCTCATAGAGAAGATCCTATTGCGATGATGGTGCTAAATCATGTTTTTATAAAAAAAGAAAATTGACCTATTCTCCCCTTCTCAAATCCATTGAATTTGTGTTTTTTTTGTTGCCATAGAGTCTTCTCCTGTTTTCTCCACTGCTTAATTTTGATGGCCAACTTTCCCCCTCAAAAAGGAGTTCTGTAGAGAGTTCCTCTATAATAATTTCTTGTTTTAATTGCTTCATAAGTTCTTCCAACCCCTATTTGTCTATCAAGATAAGAACAAGAACCTTACAATTTCATTCCTTATTTTTCTTTCTAAATATATGAGTTTGACTTCAAAAGAATGTATTTGATTCCACACTTGAACATGAATCTCTTACCACCAAGTTTAAGATTTGGTTATTCAAATCCTACAACCAAAAACTACCAAAACAAAAAGGATGACCTTTATGGGTGATTTAAAGTATAATTCTAATATGAAATGCCAATAATCATACCATAAATAGGGAAGGATTATTTCTTCAACAAAATATCTTAATTCGATAGGGCTTATGACACTAAGAATCAATATAAGTGTCTCACTACTAGGTTTTTACCCCATTATGGATTTTCCACAAGAAGACTCCATAATTTGTATCTATATCTATTACTCGTAAGTCCTAAATCATATCAACAAACTAGTAAGATTCTAGATCCAATATTCTTAGCCCATATTTATTTCTTCCAATTATTTGATAAGGTTAAAATGACCCCCAATAATTTAAAATTCATATGGGTGTGTTTTTCTAGATGAATGGAAGTTGGTTAAAAAAGTCACTTATTCTACAAAGAGGTGAGGACCATAGATGACCATAAAAACCACCACCTACTTGGTTCCATTATACTTGAAGCCTCTCGAGATGATCATTGGACATGAAACCTAATTCAAGAAGGATACATCAAGGGCATTCTGGAGGATAGTAATACCTTCAGTGCTTCCATTAGTGTCGAATGCCATAGATTCGCACACTTTCCAATAACACCTAGCAATGTCTTTTACATTCTCAATAGAGATATTTGTCTTGTGAAACATTATAATTTTACGATGTTCCATAATAATTCAATATTAAATGTGCCTCTTCCTCCCTCTCATATTGATGTCTCTTATGTTCGAAGTGATAATATTTATTGGACAATGTTTTTCAAGGAGAGAAAGATGTTTGAAAGCATGATTACTTGTTCAACATTAATAAGATGATATCCTAATATATGGATTGATTTGTTTGCAAATTTCCTCCCCTTTTCTTATTTCCTTTGATTATTTTTACCATTGACATGGCTTGAGCTTGAGTTCCCTATCCCATCTATACATCACCTTGTTCTCCACTACCTATCTGGCCTTGACTCTAATGTTTTTGGTAGATCTGTGCATATTTGTTATTTTATTGGTTATTCTAGTAACATTCAAGCTAATATTTATTCCTCATTGTTAAGAGACTCCCTCATTTCATTTGTGTCCGTTCCTTGCATTTCACCTAGTGGCTTTCGAGGGGAAGAAATAACATACCATGTGCATTCATATTGGGGGATATATATTGATGGAAAAATGACATAATATATTGAGCATATAATAGGGGGTAAAGGGTTTTTATATTGGGAGTTATAAAAAATGGAGCCAAAGTTGGTGAAAAAATATAGGGGAATCTAGAATATGTTAATGAAAAATGGATACCTATAATATCTAGTGAAAGTAGGGGTTTTCTTAATTTTGAAGTTGTATTGGGTTAAATAATGTGATTTTTAGAGGTATTTTCCAATATGTAGTCAAATTAATGGTATCATTTAGTATTCCACAAACAAATGTGAATATGATGGGATGTTTTATAGCTTCATCGAACAAAGCCCCATGATCTCCTCTAATTAAAAGGTTTGAGGTTGGTCCCCCTATGGCACTTTTTTGGGAGTAACTTTTGCTAATGTGCCTTACTTTTTCTTCCTACATTCATCAAACCGTCTGGGATTTTTGGTTCTTCATCTTCTATTATGAGTGTTTCATATATATTTCCCATTTGATTCACATGTGTCACATCTTGGGTTGGTTGAGCTTTGATAAAATTTCGCTTACTATTTATTTTATGAAAACCCTTTGAATCTTCCTTTTCTATTGGTTAGTACATCTCAACCTTTTTTAGTAGAAATCCCAAAAAATATTCCCATATGCATTCAATTTCCTACATTGGAATAGTGAATGCTCATAGTCTAGCAGTTGTCACTATGCCTCATTTTGATATTATAAGGTGCTCTTCTATACTCATGTAAAGGCATATCCTTGTCTAAGAGTTATAATGGCCTCTCCTAATGGAATGGAAAATTTTGAAAAAAAATAGCAATGGAGTTATTGATTCCCTGCAAAATCTTAGGATCCCAAAAATCTATAAGGAAGTGTATTGGTCCTACCCAAACTAAAGTTGTCATGAACTTTTCCTATTCTAGCTTCAATCAATCCTCCCAAAATCACATAAAAATAATGGATTTGTTGAAAAAATATGGACTCTTTCCAAAAATCTAGGTCCTATCCTCCAAGTACAAGAAAACCACCATTAAAAAATATGTAGCACCTATTTTCATCTCAATATGGCCCTTTAGATACCATTTCTTCTAGACCCTTCTAACCAAATCCCTTTCCATTAGCAATATCCCTATAAATTTACAGATTAGTGAATGATCCTTCATATAATAAAGATATCCCTCTATCTTATTATTTAGAATCACATAATGTAAATTTATAACAACTTTATATAAACATTTACCATTGAAATGGGATTTCCACTCTACTTTGAAAATAAGTTCTTCCCACCATTTACCCTTTCCTTTAATTGTACATTCTCTAGTTAGAATGGGATGATTATCCCCACTCACCATAGCCTTATAAGAGGCATCACTCCCCTTTCCCCTTGTCATTCTCTAGCTAGAATGGAATGATTATCGCCACTCACCATAGCCTTATAAGAGGGGATCACTCCCCTATCCCCTTGTCAACTCATGAGTGGACTCAATAAAAAAAATAACAAGAACCACCAGCACGTGATTCTAAAGAAAAAATAAAAGCATGAATCCACCCACAATTGCATGACCATTTAGAAGATTTCCCTATGTAAACTTAAACCCTTCAGTACAAGTATATATTTTTGAAATATGTCTTAAACATTTATCTAAACTATTACTAAAAAATATTCTATAAATACATTTGGTGGTAATTAAATTCATGATATCTACTTAATAGTTATATGATTTTTTTTTTAAAACTATTTTAAAATAATGATGTCTATTGAATTAAATGATATTATAAACTAATATATTCAAATTTTCCAAACTTACAAATTTAAAAGGTTTTTGGACACATTTTTTGTTTTTTTTTTCTATGTTAAGACTAACCTAAGTACCCACGGGGGATTTGAACTGGTGACCTATACCAAGGAGTGCCTTAACAGCGCACCCAATCACCGTCAATCCAAAGCCCCGTGGGCTACATTTTATGTTTACCTAGTTAGATTAGTTTAATATAATCATACCTTTCCACAATTGGGTAATTGTTATGTAAGAAAATATTTGGTGTAATGTGGTTATGATGTGCTATAATGTAAAGAAGATAGGCTTGTGTTTGTGAGGTGTTAGAGCTATAATTCCTTCTTTTCTTATATATTATAATGTATTTATTTTCTTATTTCCTTCTTAATCTATCCTAATGACTTTACCTTTTAGTATGATTTATTTTTTGGTTTATTTTTTCTTGTTTATTTTTTGATTTTCTATTCTTCATCTATTATATGAAGAATAAATTGTATTGTAATGTGATATATTCGAAGTAAAAGAATTGCGTTATGGTGTAACATTTCATAAGAGATGGTTTTCACAATCCAATATATTATATTAAAAAATTGTTATATGTTCTAATCTATAACATTTCAATCTTTTTGTTTCTCTCAGGCAACATAACGTATTGCTAGGAAGTTATCTTTATGACGATAAAAAAATTAGAATCATACACTACATATGTTCACAAAAATTTCTCAAAGGCAACATAACATATTGTTGGGAAGTTATCTTTATGACAATAAATGATTTATTTTACTACATTTATTTTATTTCTTATTTTTTTATTTTTTTTCAAACAATCATGTTTTACATAACCCAAAGATTTTATAGTGTAAAATGTATAACACAAAAATTTTCCTATCAACCAATACATTTTCCAAAAAAGTATTTTCACAGCTATTGATCTATCGATCACAATGATTTTCATTTTCATGTTTGAATTGAACGTTTTTTCTTTGTTGAAATGTGCTATATCGTAATTGAGTTATTTGGGCCACAAATGTTTTGCATGAAATGTGCCTCATTTTATGCTAAAATTAGCTTTGCTGAAATGTGCATATTTCACGTCATCTAGCTTTTACTCTTAAATGTTAGAGTGCATGTGCCTATATAGTCACAAATTTCAATACCAGAAGGATATTAGATATAAACCTCATCTTTGATCATGTATGTTCGTGATCCATTAATGAGTTGTTAGAAACATATATATCTTGAATGGTATAATTGATGCACTATCTTAATATCAACACGTTTAGTTAAGAGAATGACTTAAGGCCTTTTTTTTCCTCTTTTCTTGTCTTTTTTTGTGTGCGTTAATTCTTAATATGGTATCACGGAAAAGTATGAGAGATGACAAAAATACTAGAAATGGGGATGAATAAAGTAATGAAAGAACTGATTGTAGAGATATAATGTTTTTGAAGAGCTAGTTCGGAAGATGTATCTACATGTTTTGTTTCTTTGTGTTGAATAATTGCTCAAACTTGATATGTAGACAAGAAATCATGTAGCCCGAGTAGGGCATATATTACTTCAGTTTTATTACAATTGTGCACTAATATAGTGGCACAAAGACCTTTCCAATGTCAAGGAAAATATAAAATAATATCTATTACTTATTCGTGGGTGGATGCATGAGTTGATTTCTTGCCACCAACCCACATTTCACAATGAATGTTTTGTACTTCCTTAATGTGATTTAATTTAATTCACTCTTACTACAGGATTTTTAAACAATGATATGTTCTAATAGGAATGCAATTTGTTTTTCAACGGATTGGGAACCTATCTTTTTTTCTTATGTTAAAGTAAGGTGTAGTAAAAATTGTCCTATAATAAAAAAAAATGCAAGCACATAAATCCCTATGTTAGCTTCAATAAGGCCGTTAAATATATTTCATTGGATTTATTATATGTGATCCATCTCAATGTAACAATAATCCACAATAATTTATGTCCTCCTTATTTGCCACTGACAAGTCTGATGCAGGAGCATTCATCTAGGGCACCATGACCAGGTGTTGGTCTCTGCTAGGGTGGAGAGTTATATTAACATATTGGTTTTCTTTATGTTCCATTTATCAAAGTAGGATGTAGAATTTTGTTTTTATTTTTAATCTCTGTATTAGTCAAGGGCAATTTGGTCGGTTAGGGTCATTTATTTGTTTTTCTTTAATAAACAGTAGATTAATAATTGTTTTGTCATTTTAAAGGAAAAAGACAAATATGTCCAATGTAAAATCTTTCCATATAGGCAGAACCGAATACTTGAATAGCTATGTAATAATAAGACTTACAACTAAAAAAGTAACTACATATAGAGAACATAAATGTAACAGAAAATCGTTGACGAGGGTCAACATTTTGCATATAGTAATAAAAGACAGAGAACAAGTTTATTATCCATCCATTTGTAACATTTCCTTCATACTGTGTATCTATATTTCTCAATCATTAAACAATTCATAAGTGACAAATAAAGTGCAGGCATACAGTTTTATGTTTTTCCTCTCTTAAGGAACAAAGTACTGTTGAACGCATGCAAGTTTCCAAGACCAAAACGAACAAATAGTGAACAAACCCATGGCCGAAAGAAATCAACACAGCAAACCAATTGAACGAGAAAACTAGAACCTGAATATCGGTTGGAAAAACCCCAAATAGAGGTAATTTGTGATAGTATGTTCAAAAGCGTTTCTTTTCATTTTCAACAAAATAGAAACAAAAATATAATTGTTATTACTTAATAGTTCGATATTAGATTGTTTTAAAGAAAAAAGAATTAACAACCATGAGACAGAAGAGACCCTAGTCAAGGGTTTGACATCGAACAGACCCTCGTATCCAACTATAAGTATCAACCAAAACGAATTACAAAACTAGAACCATAACAGGGGTGAGCCCAGGTCGTATAATGACACAAACAAGAGCCATGCAAATGAACGTTGAGGCATGACCACCAGAAACTGTAAACCCTAGTTACAACCCTACAAGGCCATAGTGATAGAGCCTACCAGAAAAGCACCGAAGGGTTTGAGAACCGAAGCATTGAAGCCATCCACACCCGAGGTCGAAACCTTCACCTGTGCAGCTAGAACAAGCCACTGTCAATCAAAACTCACATAAAAGAAAACAAGTAGAGATATAGCTCAAGTAAGGGGAGAACAAAACCTTACCTAGGAGTGTGTTTGAACTAGAAACTGCATGCCAGAGAGCCACAAAGCACATAAATTACCAGAGATAAAAGGAGCAAAAATAGTTAGCAATTTAAACCAGGAAAGGGTAGAAGTAAAGCATGGAAAGATGAATTACCGGAGATGTCATAGCAAAGCGAGCCATCGTGCCTGTAAGCTGAGCATATGAAGACTGTAACAAAATGTTTTTCGCAGTAGAGCCGTAGCAAAACGGTTTGAAACCAGACAGAACCAACCAGTGATCGATTCCATGTTTGAGCAGATGAAATAACCAATCGTTTCTAGAAAAAGAAATAAAACAACCTTCAGAACATGTGAAAGGACCACACAGTAAAGAGCATAGTCACCAACAACACAGGCAAGCATGTAGTTTGACATTGATTCACAGACAGAACCAAAATAGACCATCACCATAGAAACCCTCGTGAAGCTCTCATAGCAGAACAGAAATGTTAAAATGACAAAATGCCAAAGGGTTTTGCCATAATGAACAAGTGGGAATTGAGGATTGAGGCAGGACAGGTTAGCTATCATATTTACCCTCCGCAATAAATGATTGCAACCATCGTAGAAAATATCCATTGATTATAATAGTGATTAAAAGCCTAATCATAAACCAAATCTGAATTAATCAAAAGTGGTGGACATAATTTGTTTTAAGTTATACATTGGAGCGTGGGTTGGGTCTCATCATAGTAGTATATGAGCAGAAATTTTAAAGGCAGTTTGAGAAATGGAGGTAGGAAGCAGAGGTCATGGTAGAGGTGTTTGAAGGATAGCAGAGGAAGGACTGAGAGAGGATATTAGGATTCTTACTGCCCATTTGGAGGCAGTTGAGGCAGGGAGAAGAAGGGATCTAGAGATAGGCGATGATAGCAAGGAGGAAGTTGTAGCAACAATAGATGGATCGGATGGAGAGGGCCCAAAAATGAGATTGTTGAGATCAGTCTTAGTGGGAAGGAGTAAACCCAAACCAGAACTCCCAAATTATGACGGAAGCCTATCCACAGACATTCTGTTGGAGTAGATCAACGAGTTGGATAAGTATTTTGAGTGTGAGGAGGTCAGTGAAGATCGTAGAGTTAATTTCACAGTGACAAAGTTGAAGGGACACGCAACCCTATGGTGGGACAGTGTCTAAACAGAGAGAAGGAGATTGAACAGGTTGCCGATCAAAAGTTGGTCAAGGATGGTGGCCAAGTTGAAGGGCAGATTTCTGCCAAAAGATTATCAGATTGTGCTACACAGGCAAGTGCAGAATCTGAAGCAGAAGGGAATGACAGTGACAGAATATATTGAGGAGTTCTACCGAGTGAAGTTAAGGGTCGGTTATACAGAGGATACCTCGGAGAAGAGAGCTAGGTATGTAAATGGCTTAAGGCTAGAAATTTTGGATGAAATTAGTATTCTTTCACCAAAGAACATTGAAGAAGCATATCAGAGTGTTATGAAAGCCGAAGGGAAAATTACTAGAAAGAAATATGCTAGAAGAGAATGAGGAACAAGCAGACGAAGAGGCCAGTCCTATGGCAGAGGGCAAACTGCTGGTAGTAATGAGGTAGGCAGTAGTTCTCAAGCTCTCAAAACAGCGGAAAAAGGGGACAACACAAGAGGAGGTAGGCCATATTAACAAGGCAGGGGAAATGGCTGAGGTAGAGGAGCTAGTGATCAATGTTACAGGTGTCATAAGTGGGGACACAGATCATTTGAGTGTCCTAAGGCAGACCAAGCTGGACATAGGGGTGCGTATGTTGCATAACTAGGAGAAGTAGAGGCACCTCCCCAAGAAGCAAAAAATGCTCCTGAAATAGGGGAAGCCTTGATTTTGAACAAGGTGTTATTGGAACCAGCCAAAGAAACCACCGAACAAATGTAGTGGAAAGCTTTTTTTCAGACGGTTTGTAAGTCACGCAACAAGTGCGTAAGCTAATTATTGATAGCGGTAGTACAGATAACTTGGTGGCCAGAGAGATGGTGGAAAAGCTGGGGTTGAAGTGGTTGAACCATCCCACCCCTTATAAAGTTTCATGGCTGCAAAAAGGCCATCAGTTGCTGGTAGATGAGCAATGCGAGGTGGAGTTTCAAATAGGCAGATATAAGGATAAGGTCATTTGTGACATAATGGTGATCGATGTATGTCACATACTGCTAGGCAGGCCGTGGCAGTATGATAGAAAGGTGGTACATGACAAATAGACAATTTGCTATAATTTTGTCAAGGATGGGATCAAGCACACTCTTATGCCCATCAAGGAGGAAGAAACAACATGGACAAGTGAGACAAGAGTATTGTTAATGAGTGGAAAAAAATTTCTTAAACAAGTTAACAGTGAGGTGAGCTATGTTGTTGTAAGGAGAGCGAAAATGGTGCTACTGCATATAGAAGTGTCAGATTTACCCTCACAAATTTAGCAGATGTTGTAGGAGTTTACGGACATAGTGGTGGATGATTTTCCAGATAAATTGCCCCACAAAAGAAGCATAAGTCACCGTATTGACTTCATATCTGGAGCAAGCTTGCCAAATAAGGTATCATATCAGATGAGCCCCAAAGAAAATGAGGAGATTAGAAAGCAAGTGTAGGAACTGCTAGACAAAGGATTGATAAGGGAGATTTTGAGCCCTTGTGCAGTTCCAACGGTTCTCGCTCCCAAGAAAGGAGGAGAGTGGTGGATGTGCACAGACTCTAGGGCCATCAACAAAATTACCATTCGGTATAGGTTTCCACTACCACAGATTGATGACATGATGGATTGCCTAAGTGGGGCAACATATTTTTCTAAGATAGACTTGAAGAGTGGGTATCATCAGATCCAAACTCGAGAGGGGGATGAGTGGAAGACATGCTTCAAGACTAACGATTGACTACATGAGTGGCTGGTTATGCCATTCAGACTAAGCAATGTGCCCAATATATTTATGCGGTTAATGAGTGAAATGTTGAAAGAATACATTGGAAAATTTGTGATAGTTTACCTGGACAATATACTAATTTTCAGTAGGACAAGGGAGGAGCACCTTCGACATGTTAAGAAAGTGCTGGAAAAATTGCAGTAAGAGAAGTTGTTGATAAATCCAAAAAAGAGTACATTTATGCAAAAATAGTTGATTTATTTGGGCTTCGTAATAGCAGAGAATGAGTTGAAGATGGATCCAGAAAAGATTGCAGTGATAGTCAATTGGCCATCCCCGAAAAGCTATTTTGAGGTACATAGTTTTCATGGGCTGCTGAGTTTTTACAGGAAATTCATAAGAATTTTTAGCAAAATTTGTGCACCTATGTTGGACACTATTAAAAAGTCCAGTCAACCTTTTCGATGGACTGATGCAGTGGAAAAGAGTTTTCAACTACTAAAGAAAAATATCATAGAGAGATCGAACCTGAGATTTCCATATTTTAAAAAGCTCTTTCAGGTTTGTTGGGATTCTAGCGATACAGGTATTGGAGTTGTACTCAGCCAGGAGGATAAACCTGTTGCGTTTTTCAGTGAGAAGTTAAATTAGAGTCAGTAGAAATATTCATCCTATGACAAGGAGTTTTATGCTGTCATCCAGGCACTGAAGCACTGGAGACATATTTCTTGGGAAACGAATTTGTGTTTTTTTCGGATAATTATACACTACAGTATGTGATGCAATAGCACAAGCTAAATCGCAAACATGCCAAGTGGGTGGAATATTTGCAGAGTTTCACCTTTGTGTTGAAACATATCAGTGGGCAGGCCAATAAGGTGGTGGATGCATCGAGTAAGAGAGCCTTACTTTTGCAGGAGAGTACTCTACAAGTGTTGGGTTTTGAGCACTTAAAATATTTATACCATATTGACAGAGATTTTAAGGAGGCCTATGAGGCATGTCAGAATCCCTTGGTGAGAGATAACAGTCCATGGTTGGACTACAACTTGCAAGAGAAACTATTGTTTAGAGGAGGACAACTATGCATTCCTGACTGCTCGATGAGAGAGAACATTATTCATGAGAAGCACAGTGGAGGTCTAGTCAGACATTTTGGCATAAACAAGACACTCGAGCAACTCAGTAATTTTTAGTTTTGGCCAAGAATGTGAAGGGATGTACAACGATTTGTGACCAAATGTAAAGTGTGCTAGTTAGCGAAGGGTCACAGTCAGAACATGGGACTGTATACAATGTTACCTGTTTCAAGCAGACCGTGGGACTCAGTCAGCATGGAATTCGTCTTGGGTCTACCTAGGACACAGTGGGGTTATGACTTCGTGATGGTAGTAGTGGAAATATTCTCAAAGATGGTGAATTTTATCCCTTGCAGAAAAACTAGTGATGTCATTCATGTGGCCCACTTGTTCTTCATGGATATTGTCAGGCTACATGGGTTGCCTAAGTCTCTTCTTTCTGACAGGGATTTGAAGTTCACAGGGCACTTTTGGCACACCATGTGGAAGAAGATCAACACAAAGTTAAGTTATAGTTCTGCTTATCACCCGCAAACCGATGAACAAATAGAGGTGGTAAACAGAAGTCTGGGAAACCTACTACGATGTTTGATTGGTGAGAATTTGCGGATGTGGGATCGATTGCTTGCCCAGGCAGAGTTTGCTTATAACGGCTCACCTAATCGTAACAAAAGTTGCAGTCCATTTCAGATCCTCTACGACATGCATCCTTGCAGAGTGCATGAGTTGCAAGATCCCGGACATAAAGAGAGGTGAAGTGTAGATGGAGAAGACGTCGCTAATGCGATGAGATATTTGGATGAGAAGGTGAAAATTAAATTGCAGGATAGTAGCCAAAAGTATAAACAACAAGCAGATTTGAAAAGAAGGGATGTACAATTTAATATGGGAGATGAAGTCCTCACACATTTGCGCAAGGAATGCTTCCCTAGAGGTGCATAAAATAAGATGAAGTATAAGAATATAGGCCCCTGCAAATTCCTCCGAAAATTTTCAGTGAATGCCTATGAGATACAGCTGCCACCAGGGATAGGCATTTCACCCATATTTATTGTAGTAGACCTATTTCCTTACACTGTTGACCCAGAAGAAGAAGACAGAACCACACAGCCTACATGGGATACCCAGGATGGAAGAGAAACTTGAATGAGACAAATGCCTTACGTTCAACCTCCCGAGATTGAGAGAATCCTCGCCACTCAAGTGGGCAAACGAACTCAGCGGAAGGAATATTTGCATTACCTAGTCAAGTGGAAGAACTGTCCTATTCAGGATAGTTCATGGCTTGATGCCAAGAAAATTGAGCCGACATTTTTTTCAGTCGTGAAGCTCATGGACCAGAGCCATGATTTATTTTTGCCCCAAGAGCTTGATGTAGGAGAATCTAGCTAGGGCACCATGACCGGGTGTTGGTCTTTTCCAGGGTGGAGAGTTATATTAACATATTGGTTTTTTTTTTATGTTTAGTTTGTCAAAGTAGGATGTAGGACTTTGTTTTTATTTTTAATCTCTATATTATTCAAGGGCATCTTGGTCGGTTAGGGTCATTTATTTGTCTGTCTTTAATCAACAATAGATTAATAATTTTCTGATATTTTAAAGGAAAAAGACAAATGTGTCCAATGTAAAATCTTGCCATATAGGAAGAACCGAATACTTGAATAGTTATGTAACTATAAGACTTACAATTGAAAAAGTGACTACACAGTTCAAGTAACTATAGATAGAGAACATAAATGTAACATCAGAAATCATTGATGAGGATCAACATTTTTTATATAGTAATAAAAGACAAAGAACAAGTTTATTATCCACACATCGGTAACATTTCCTTCATACTGTGTATCTATATTTCTCAATCATTAAACAATTTGGAAGTGACAAATAAAGTGAAGGCATACAGTTTTACATTTTTCCTCTCTTAAGGAAAAAAGTACTGTCAAATGCATGCAAGCTTCCAAGACCAGAATGGACAAACAGTGAACAAGCCCATGGCCAGAAGAAATCAACAGAACAAACCAATTGAACGAGAAAATAAAAACCTGAATATTGGTTGGACAAACCCCAAATAGAGTAATTTGTGATAGTTTGTTCAAAACCCTTTCTTTTCATTTTCAACGAAACAAAAACAAAAATATAATTGTTATTACTTAAGAGTTCGATATTACATTGTTGTAAAGAAAAAATAAGTAACAAACATGAGATAGGACAGACCCTAGTCGAGGGTTTGACATCAAACAAACCCTCATATTCAACTATAAGTATTAGCCAAAACTAATTACAAAACTGGAACCATAACAGGGGTGAGCCCAGGACCTATAACGACATAAACAAGAGCCAAGCAAACGAACACTGAGGAGTGGCCACCAGAAACTATAAACCGTAGTTACAACCCGACAAGGCTACAGTGACAGAGCCTACCAGAAAAGCACCGAAAGGTTTGGGAACCAACGCGTTGAAGCCATCCACGCCTGAGGTCAAAACCTTGCCCTGCGCAGCCAAAACATGCCATTGTCAATCAAACCTCACATAAAATAAAATGAATAGAGATGTAGTTCAGGTAAGGGGAGAACAAAACCTTACCTAGGAGTGTGTTTGAACGAGAAACCGCATGCCACAAAGCCACAAAACATGGAAATTACTTGAGGAAAAAGGAGCAAACATTGTTAGCATTTAAACATTCTTAGCTTAAAGTAAAACATGGAAATATGAATTACCTGAGAAGTCATAGCAGAGTGAGCCATTGTGCCTGTAACCTGAGCATACGAAAATAGTAACAATTTTTTTTTAGCAGCAGAGCCATAACAAAGTAACAAATAGCAGGACAGTAACGGTTGGAAACCAGACAGAACCAACTAGTGATCGATTCCATGTTATAGTAGATGAAATAACAAATCGTGCCAAGAAAAACGAATAAACCAACCTCCAGAACGTGTGAAAGGACCACACAACAAAAAACATAATTGCCAACAGCACAGGAAAGCCTGTAGTTCAACATTCATTCCCAGACAGAACCAAAATAGACCATCACCATACAAACCCTCACGAATCTCTCATAGTAGAACAGAAATGTCGAAATGAAAAAATTCCAAAGGGTTTTTCCATAATGAAAAAGCAGGAAACGAGGATCGAGGCAGGGCAGGTCAGTTGTCATATTTACACTCCGCAATAAATGATTTCAACCACCATATAAAATATCCATTGATTATAATAGTGATTAAAAGCCTAATCATAAACCAAATCTGAATTAATCAATAGCACCGGACAGACTTTGTTTTAAGTTATACATTGGAGCATGGGTTGGGTCCCATCAATGTGGGAAATATATATGATCATGGCCTTTCAAATTGCTTCCTTAATAGTGTGACCATATTATCATATATATTATAGAAATTATATAATATTCTATGTCCCAAAAGACACATCACATGGTAATTTGCTAACCCTAGCATTCATATGTTTTCAATCTCCCAAAGTCATGCAAAAGAAATCCACAACCTATTAGAGATGTTATTATTAGTGGACAGTGGATGTCTATGAACATGTAGATGGATTTTTTTTCTTAAGGGGTAAATTTAAATTATTGATCCATATTTAAACATGAATGCAATAAAATACAGAGATAAACATAAAGATAGATATGCAGCGGAAATAATACTTCATTTCATAAAAGTAAAATACTGAAATATGCTTACAAACAGAAATGGAAATAAACCAGCTCGGGCGATGGTAGCTTATTTCTAAGAAGAGATGTGGCGGATACATGCCTCTGAACTATCTTACAATGAGGCTCAAGGGCCTTTTTATTATTGAGCAATAAGAGAAAACCCTAAACAACAAAAACCCTAACCCGAGGAGGTGTAACACCAAGAGTTTGTGGGCCTCGTTGGGGTGACTTGGACAACCAACTTCCCGGGGTCACAAATTGGTCATATTATCTCTGTTTGATGTGCATGATAGCTCGTTGGAAAGATCTCTCTGAGGACTAACACGGAACAAAAAAATTAGCTAGAAAATTGATGGGAGGTAGATTTCCAAAAAATGTCATTTAGGGCCTCAAAATGGCTCCGGACGTTTAGGACCCGAAAAATTGCTAAAAATAGTAAACTGTGCTACAATTTAGGAAATTGAAAAGACTGGAAGAGACAGTTGTGGGGGCTCCAAATGGTATAGGTGGGTGGCCACGAACATCCACCTGGATCAATTATCCAATGAGTCAATCCATAGATATAAAAAGAGGAAATTGGTATGCTAGTTTGTCACATCTAATGATCCAGTGGATGAGATTGATACAAGTGAAAAAAATCCATACCCATGACTACACCCAACTAAAGACACCATATACTATTAAATTTTCACATTAATTTATTCAGAGCATTAACATTATCTGAATATAATTGTGTACCTAAGACCATCTCTAGGTTTTGCTAATCTCTCGGGGATTTGATATCGACATCACCATTCATTAAAACCAATTGTGTATGTGAGACCAACTCTAGGTTTTATTGCTCCATCAAGGATTCAATTTAAGTACCATCACCAATTGAAGGCCTCATTGCATAAACAATTTTGATTACATGATCTACCAAACTCATTAAATGGTTCACTCAAGGAATAGCATTTAACCAAAAGTAGGAATGGGAAAATAAAAATAAAATTGGATAACTCAAAAAGAATAATTATAAGACTTGTAAAAACTAGTAAAGATCAGGATAGGTGTGAAGATAATGATATTTTATTGAAGAAAATAGTGGCCATAAAATTTTTATAGATAAATTAGAGGGAGAAATTCAAATGATTTTGACACAAACTATATTGAGAATTTAAATGTATACAAGGGAAACTATAGCAGTTTTTATTGACCAATATCTACAGGATTATTGTATTTATTGAATTCTATTATTGATTAGGAAATGTCTATTTTGTTTTTGTTGCATTGGAATAGAACCATCATTTAAAAAAAGAATATTGACATTATATTTGTCAGCAGTGGCCAACCAAGGTTGGCCTAGAATCAATGGATATCCCTGCAAACTATATTTGGGTTATAAGAACATGAAATTGGATGGGTATTCCAAATAATATACTGAGACGATGATATCTTCCAATACTCCTTCTGATTTAAGAGTAGATCTATCAACTAACTGAAGAATTGTGGGAATTGGTCGCAAACCAGGTAATTGGATTTTTTTCCATGTTCTCTTTAGTAATTACATTAATAGCGGCCCACAAAAAAACCAAAGTATTAGGAATGGATAATGGTGAATATAAAAATTCATGATTTACAGATTTCCCCCCTACTTTCAAAAGCTTTCTTTCCTATTGGGCCAAATTTATTTTGTGGATTCACGATTTTAGCCAATTGTGTAGACTCATTAGAAGATCAATACACTATCACATTTTGAGGCTAAATTCATATTTCTTCTCTCCCCATAAAAGTATAATCGGGTCAAAACCATAAAATTAATTCTATTTTTTTTATGCTGAAAATTCATGGTAAAAAATGTAATTGAAAATATAATTGCTCTTAGGTATAAAGGCTAATTGTAACGAAGATAATAAAAATTCATTTTTTAGATCATTGTGAAATTTAATAAGTCAGTTTAAAGTAATTTTTACTTTATTTTTAAAATTAATTACAAGAAGATTTATTGTAAAATAACTTACTTGAAGTAAAAAATCAAGTTAGTGTAATCACACTTTATAGTGCATTCTAAGATGAAATAAATTCCATGTGTTGTACCCAACACCCTAAGATGACATAAATTCCAATCAAACATGATATAGTTGAAGCAAGTGCAAGAAAGTATGACACTTCAAAATATAATAAAGAGAGAAACCAAGCACATGTGCACATGTCAAGTGGAATAAATTCCATCTGTTGTACCCAACACCGTAAGATAACATAAATTCCAACCAAACATGATATAGTTGAAGCAAGTGCAAGAAAGTATGACACTTCAAAATATAATAAAGTGGGAAACCAAGCACAAGTGCGCATGTCAAGTGGAAAATAGGTAAGTGATGAAATCTCCTACCAAACAAAGCTCAAGAAATCAGGGATTTATAAGAGTAAAACCATGAAATGCAAAATTGAACTAAAACTCTTGAGTGAGACTTAAAAGTGAAACAAACAATGAAATGTAAAATTTCATTAAAACAGTTGAGTAAAACTTAAAAGTGAAAAAAATCATCATTGGTCACATGGTTCATATATTTGAGTTGATAAATAATATTGAAAGTGATGTATGTATGGACATCAATTTCTTGATGCACTTTACGTAAAATTATGAGAAAAATAAGATCAACTTGATGGTATTCTTGGTGCTAGGTCTAGAACTAAGATAAGATAATACAATTTCTGACACGTAGAACCTCTTAGAAATATATAATTGAATTTGTGATCTAGATGAAATCATTTAGAATGTTGAATTAAGTTATAATATAGAGGAGATATGAGACAATATTGATGCAACAAATAATACAAAGGATCTTATCCAAAAGTTTAAAGCAACATGTGATATGAATCAAATCATCCAAATGTTGATGCAGTTTCTAACATAAAAGAAATAATACAAGTGATTGATTCTCATTATGATATACAAGACTAGATGGATGTGGAATCATGTAGTGGATTAATAAAGATAATAATAAATGAATATGAATCATATAATGCTGGTAGCAACAATGTCAACAAATGTGAAATAGAAATGAGAAAAACCAAATTGTCCTTCTAGGATGTTTCTTAGAACTTAAGAAGAGTTATCATTCAATATATAATATATATTATGATGTTTCATAGAACTTAAGAAGAGTTTCCATAAAATATATATTGATATGTATTGGGATATAACAAAGGAAGAAAATTTTATGTTCCATATAACTAGTGAAGTTTGTGCACAAAGTATTTTCTCAATACCTCCATTGTTTTGAAAAAAAATCTAAAGAATTGATCACATGGAGAGTTAGTGTTTTGATCATCTCCATCATTCTTTTCATTGTGTGAAGGAAAATCGCTTATTAGAAAAATGTGGAAAGCATAAGTAGGATTTGAATATACTTAATTATGGATTAAATAATTTTCAGTAGATGGAAGAGAGATATAAAATAATTGCTTTTTGAGATATAAGCCCATGTGTCAGACTTTGAGAAGAGGAGGGGGACCAAAAATTTGGGTTGTAGCCCAAAAATGTAGCCTACAACAAATGGTTAACCAATGGTGGAATCTATCATTTCTACCTTAGTTCGCTTAATAGATGGAGTCTGAAAATAAATGTAGAGAAAGTATTGAATAAAATACAATGTGTACGACTAAGTTACTTGACAATTTATAAATATGCCATTCATCTGTCTCCATAGCTATATTTTCTTAGTCTTTAACCACAAGATCAAGATCTCACAAATGTTATTCTTCAACAATGATATAGGAATCATGATAAAGAGTTTAGGATTTTTAGAATTTAAAAGTGATTTTCTAGTGCTACTTTGCTACCAGCCGACCTGTTTAACACCCTAGTGGAGTCATTCATGATGTAATAAGAATTTATTCATTGCTAAGTGACCTATTTCATACCTTTGTCAATTTTTTTGCATCACCTCTTTACACCAATCCTTTCTCTTGATTTTCCCTTTATTTAATTAGTTATATTTGGGATTTAATTTCTCATAGTTTATTAATGTGTTCACTATGCTAGAGAGGAAGAGGGATCCCTATTTATTTTATGGGAAAGAGAGGTTGTTTTTATTTTTAGGAAAAATAATATATTTTTTGACTTGGGTTTTCCCTCATCTCATATTTCTACATCAGATCTCTAACTTACAAGAGGAAAATGAACACACACAAGGAATTCTAGGACCAAACTAGAAAGAAACTTCAAGCTATGGATATAGGCCTTATAAAATAATTAGAGTTTCCCGCATGTATCAAGTTATGTTTTCCAAATTACACTATCTGGATAATAGGGACAAGGTTTTAGTACTAATTCTATAATAAGTTTCCTCTTGGAGTGACCACAACAACCACACACAACCATTTGTTGATATTTTAGATATTTTAGAACTATGGACAAGGAAATGGAATAAAAGAGATAAGCTTTTCACCCATCCATATGCATAAAATTGCAAATAACCTACTAAGAAGAAGCCTCAAATGAGAACTTAATTCATACTCTAATGAGATGAATGCGAGATAAAATGCAAAAAGAATAGGATAAATGCAATGCAGGGGAAAATAAAGTTGAATGCATAGCTCAACAGAAAAATCAATAATTACATGGAATGAAAACTCTATGCAAGGAAGAAAACCTAGTGTGAATCAAATATGTCGTGTATTACAATGATGTAATCAAATAAAGATCAATGCAATGGAAAATAAACTAAATGGAAGTAGGAAAGCCATGTAATTCTTAAGAAAATAGTTTCCAAATGCAATTGAATGCAAAGCAATGTAATAGAATAATGATCAATGGAAAATTAATGCATAAAAGTGCATGAGTAACGAGTGAAAAATGCAAAGTTAATGTATAATGCAAATGCATGCAAATATGAGATTGTTAACTAAAAAGCGTAAAGCATTCAATCATGGTAAGTGAAAATTTGAAATTATGTCACGCAAAGTGTTAAAATATAAATTAAATTAAATTAAATACATGGAAAGTGAATGCAACTATATACACGATAAATAGCCATGAAAAACTATACTAACAAGAAAATAAAAATCATCGTAAACCTAAACGCTAATCTAAATAAAAGGAGGTCAAGTTTAGATAGAGTCAAATATCCAATGTGGTCACAAGAGCTACTCCTGACCTAGGAACACCTGAATACTAGTAATTAGTAGCAGTATGAAACAATGTGCAAGCAAAAATATATTTACCCGAATAACTTGCACATCAAAAAGAAGGTCATGTTTGCAAGCCAGAGATTTAACCAGAAAGGAATATTATAACCAAGCCACAACTCTATCCTGTTATACAAAATTATAAATATTAACACCTTAAAAAGCATAACGTAATACTTAAAGTTGTTATTAGAAGGGGAGGTTGCTAGATAAGAATCTTTAAAGAAATCAATGATTCGATCGTGATATTCAGAATGTGGAATGCCAGAAGTATGGAAAACATTCAAATATGAGAATTCTTTATATGGTAGAGCACTATGAGAATAATCTCATGATGAAGATATAATGTTATCTTATTCAAGGATATTATCAAGATTATGAGGACTTGACATAACCCACAGAAAATTATGAAGTTCTTCAACTTCGTGACAAGTCTGTAACCATCATTAGAGGTATCAGATTGGACATATAAGACATGAGGCTCTTTGTGACTTAACAATGAGGATGAATGCATTGGAATACTTTCTTGAACATTTATATAAATTTTTCCTCCTCACTTGGTGAATATTCCATATTAAAAATAACGTAAAGATTGGATTCATTCTTTTCATTTTAAAACTATGAAACGACACCATTATGCAACTTCATTCTTTTCATTTGAAAACTATGGAACCACACCGTTATGCAAGTAATTTCAATCAAGAACGAGATAAAGATCTAAACGATTTCCGAATGTATGAGACAGTCCAAATAAATTAGGGTATAGTGAATAGTGTATTAAGGATGAAGGAGATGAAAAGACTCAGGTGAAGCAACATAAATTCCAGCTAAATATAATTCCAGGCTCAAATCCTAAACGTTAGTACCACCTTTAGGAAATAAGGGATCATCATGCATGCTATGTTCTATAGGCTTATTTAAACATTCACTATCACCCAAGGCAATGCATTGGTGATGGACAGGAGGAAAAGGTTAAGAGAAATTCATGGGAACATGGAAGATTTTATGAATGAACGAAAATTTCATACAACAAGGTTTTTAATTTGAACTTGCTCCACTTCATGGGGGTTTATAGTAGATTCTAAATCAATACAATACAACTCTGACCATTTTCATGAAAGGTTTTCTCATTGTTGGATTAGTTACCAATAGAGATTTTCATGTTAGTACAAGAGCAATTTCATTTGATAATGAAGATGCATAACCATTTCCTTCTCTAAAATATGAGATTTTCTTTGAGCTTCCCCTAAAATGTAAGTAGGCTTAATGAAATTAGGGAACAAGACACTAGGGAACAAGACACTCGAATCCTTTTCCTTTTGACTCTTAGTATTAACTTTAGATTTACATTCCCTTTCAGAAGGTACAAGTAGATGTGGAAACTATTTTATTAGAAGATACCAATCCTCAAATTTCTTAGGAATTTTATTGAAAACATTGAAAAATCTATTGAAGAAATCATCCACTAATTGATTCTCTCTTATTTAGAGTTCATCAATTTCCTTAAATAAATCCTTAGAATTATACCCTTTAAAAGAATCTTAGAATTATACCCTTTAAAAGAATACATAAACTCATGTATGAATTATTTAAAAGAATGAATAGAGTCATACCACAAGGTTTTACACCATGACTTGGCTCGACCTTAAAAGGTGAAAAGGAAAAGTATACGTATGAGACTATCACGATGAGCATCATTATCGACGAAAATCTTAAGAAATTGTAAGATATGCTCAGACGCATAGATTTCCCCTTCACCATCAAGCTTATCCTTTGATAAGAGATTGAATAAGTTCCTAAGGGTTCAAATATTTATCTTTTCATAAAAACGACCTGGACTAAAGATATGGGAAGGAGCCATTTTAATATCAAACACCACATGGTTAGCTTGTCATTTTCCCTTCTTCTAGCACTAATTTGTTGATAGTTCTAGGTGTTTTGCCAACAATAGGGGGTTGTGAAGTCCCAATTATACCTCAAGTCATTTGGGATAGGAGCTCCATCCAATTTATTGTCCCAGCTATTAGAAAAAGTGTGTGTGTGGTACTTTTAGATTTCAAATACAGATAAATTAATGGGATACCAAGTGTAAAATGCTTAGAGAATGAGGACAAAATCAATCCTCCATTGATAGCTTACAAAAAATAAGACAATAAAATAACAACAAAATAATGAGGAAGAGTATTCCTCAAGAGAAGAAAATAACAACAAAATAACTAGGGAGAGTATGGCTTAAGAGAGAATATGAGGCTAATTAATGGAGATGCTAGAAACCAATTGCAAATTTGTTCACAAATTAATTACTAACATGCATGGAATGAAATGAAGAGATTCAAAGAAAACATTCTAGATGCATGCAACACATTAGTTCATTGGCATGCAACCAATATGTAAACACCCATGCATAAGTAGAAAAAACATGGATAGCCTTTACAAGTGCCATTAACATGAATGGGAATCAATGGAATAAGTAGAATGATTCTCATTAAATGTTAATAAATCGAAGGACATGTACTAAAAGCCTCTCAAAACCCAATAATGGAATTATAGAAGTTCATATCATGTTGAGAAAGGAAACCCTAGACTCACAATCACTTTTTCTATCCATTGGGAATAATGTTTAATTAGTTATGTAAATTGCTCACAAATTAATCAACATATTTTGTGTTCTCTCTGCAAAATTAGGGCAGCAAATTGTTAGGGTGGTCAATGATGGAAATTAGTTGTAGTGTCAGTAGATTTGTTTCAAATTTGATTGATAATCATTTTGGTAATAATTTTACTATAAGAATGTAGTTAATGGTACAATTATTATATGAGATTTACAACAGTTTTTAGCTCACACAGTAACTATGTTTTTTTTGTTTGATTTTTTTATATGTATTTTTCTTCATAGTTAGTTGCTTATGAGCTAGCTTCAAAAGAACCATTCATATTCTACAAGTGGTATAACAGCTAGTAAAATTTTTTGGGGTTAAATTTTAATTGTTGAAATTTTTCGAAAGTTAATCATGTCGAATTCTAACGAGATGCGAGTTCAAAAATTTGATGGGAACGATTATGATTATTTGTGCATTAAGATGCTAAGATATTTTATTGGAAAAGATTTCTGCGAGATTGTTGAATGAGGATATAAGGAGCCAGCTGATTGGAATGCCCTTACAACCAATGAAAGAACAACAAGAAACGGAGCAAGGAATAATAATGCTCAAGCTTTATTTCACATTTAGATGGCTCTTGATAAGAGCTTATTTCCAAGAATATGAGGAGAAAAAAATGCGAAAGAATTCTCAGAGACTCTAAGAGAAGCTTACCAAGGTAGTGATAAAGTTAAGGTGGTAAAGCTTCACACATTGAAGCGAGAGTTCGAGAATTTGAAGATGCAAGAAGCCGAAAGTGTGAGTGGCTATTGTGTGAGAGTAAAATATGTGGTGAATAAAATGGCTACACTTGGAGAAACTATAAATAATGAAGTTTTAATTAAAAAAAATTTGAGATCTTTAACACATAGATGGAATCATGTTTCCATAATCATGGAAGAAAGTAAGGATTTGACAAAACTACATTTTGATCAATTGGTTGGATCTTTGATTTTTCATGAAAAAAGATTGAAGGACACTTTTGAAGGTGTAGGGAAAGTCTTTTCCTCTAAATTACAAATTACAAAGATTGAAGATGCAAGTAGGAGTAGTGCCAAAATCAATCAAGGTTAAGGTAAATGGAAAAGCCAAAATTCTTCAAGAGGTAGAGGAAGAGGTGGCTCAAGTGGAATAGGTAGTTTCAAAGGAAGAGGTAGAGGTAGATTTGATAAGAGAAATGTTCAATGTTATTATTGTAATAGGTGTGGCCACTTTGAAAGAGAATGCACATTGTAAGAAGGTAAAATTGCTAATTATGCCCAAGAAAGTGGTGAGTATCCCCTGGATAAATTATTTTTATCTTATGCTAAAGCTGAAAATACTAGTAAAGATGTTTGGTGCCTAGATTCTGGATGCTCTAACCATATCAGAGGGAATAAGAAGTTGTTTTCAGCAAAGGATGGAAGTTTACAATCTAAGATCTAGCTTCGTGATGATAAATCATTGGAGGTTGCTACCAAAGGAGCTATGGGGTTCCAAACAAAATAAGGTATAAAGAGTATTCATGACACTTATTGTGCTCGGCAATTGAAGCATAATTTGTTGACCATTGGGCATCTATGTGAGAAAAATTATAAAGTAGTATTTGAAAATAAGACATGTACTATCTATGATAAGAATCAGGGAAATAGGATGATCATTGTTGTGCCTATGAGAAGAAATAGGATGTTTCCTTTAAGATCTGATGAACATAACAACAATCTTGCAAATATTTCTTCTGAGGATTCAAGTTGGTTATGGAATCTCAGGTATGGGCATTTAAATTTTCATAGTTTGAAGTTTCTAACCTCACATGCATTAGTTTTTGGTTTACCCAAGGTTGAAGCGCATAAGGAGGTTTGTGAAGGATGTGCTAGAGGAAAGCATGCAAGGGAAAGGATTCCAAAGGGAACTACATGGAGGGCATACCACCATCTTCAGCTTATTCATTTAGACATATGTGGTCCTATGGAGACTAAGAGTTTCGATAAGTCATCATATTTCATCACTTTTATTGATGATTCCATTCAAAGGAATGACACTTGGAGGTTGACAAGAAAAATATTGGAACCAAATGAGTCAATAAGACTAAATTTAACACTTATAGGAGTGTTCAAAGACACAAAGAAAGATTAGTTTCTAAAGGATTCACACAGAAGTATGGAATTGATTATGAAGAGACATTTGCACCAATAGCAAGATAGGAGACCATTAGAATGTTGATTCCATTAGCATCTCAGAAAAAGTGGAGCATACATCATATGGACATGAAAGGTTCCTTCTTGAATGGGTACTTAGAAGAGGAAGTATATGTGGAGCAGCCACAAGGTTTTGAAGTGGAAGGAAAGGAGAATAATGTCTACAAGTTGAAGAAGGCTTTGTACGGCCTCAATCAAGTGCCAAGAGCATGGTATGCAATGATTAATGGATACTTTTAAGAAAATGGATTTGAGAGAAGTAAGAGTGATCCTACTCTTTACTACAAACAAGAAGGTACTGATATTCTAATCATAAGTTTGTATGTTTATGATCTATTATATATGGGTAGTAGTTCTAAGATGAATGATAAATTCAAAGTTGTTATGATGAATGAATTTGATATGAAAGATCTAGGTATCATGAAATATTTTCTAGGAATGGAGGTTTATTAAAGTAAGGATGAGATTTTCACTTGTCAGACAAAGTATGCATAGGATATGCTAAATAAATTTGATATGCTTGATTGTAATCCATCCCCCACTCCAAGTGCTCATGGAGAGTTGTTATGTAGAGATGATGGTGCTGATTTAATTGATGAGAAAAATTGCAGAAGTATTGTGGGGATTTTGATATTTCTAACCCACAAAACACGTGATATTACATATTCAGTTTCACTTGTTTCAAGGTATATGAAAAATCCGTCTGAAATACATATGAAGGGAGCCAAAAGGATTTTAAGGTATGTGAAAGGAACTCTAAATTTTGGTATTCATTACTACTCTTTTGGAAACTTCAATCTTGTTGGATTTAGTCATTCACATTGGGGTAGTCTTGATGACCGTAAGTCCACATCTAGAAATTGTTTCTCTTTTGGTTCTGGTTTGATTACATGGAGCTAAAAAAAATAAACCATTGTCACCTTCTCATCCATAGAAGCGGAGCATGTTGCAGTTACTCAGCAGGTACACAAGCTTTTTGGCTTAGAAAATTTTTGGAAGAAATTGGAGAAAAAAAAATTCAGCCTACAGTGATTTATTGTGATAATGTAAGTGTCATCAAGTTAGCAAATAATCAAGTTCATTGAAGCAGGACAAAGCATTTTGACATGAAATGTCACTTCATTAGAGATTTGGTGCAGAAGAATGATATTGAATTGAATCATATAAATACTCAGCATTATCTAGGACATATATTCACCAAAGGAGTTGCAAAAACTCAATTTTTGGCACTACGAGATAAGATAGTAAATCCTAATTAATCATTAAGGGGGAGTGTTGGGAATAATTCTTAATTATTTATGTAAATTGCTCACAAATTAGTCAACATATTTTGTATTCTCTACAAAATTAGGGCAGCAAATTGCTAGGGGGCAATTAGTTGTAGTGTAAGTAGATTTGTTTCAGAGTTGATTGATAATCATTTTGGTAATAATTTTACCATATAAGAATGTAGATAATGGTTCAAATAATATATGATATTTACAACAGATTTTAGCTCACACGGTAACCCTGTTTTATTTGTTTAATTTTTTTTATATGTATTTTTCTTCATAGTTATGTTGGCCTATCTCGCTTAAAGAAGCCATTTCATATTCTACACTATCAACTTCCAAGAAGAGAAGGGTTCAAGGCTTAGAATGCTAGAACTATGCTAAAGAATTCAAGTGCAAAAAGAACTACCCCCTTTTATGAATAAAGAAAGAGAGGTGTTTGTGGAAGTGGAAATGTAATTTTTAGCCTCTCCCGTGACATTCTAAATCCCTTACTACTGAGTCAATATACATGACTCTTGAATTCCATGTAAATCTCAGACTACCCTTATTATTATTAATTCCATTATTAAATGAAATAGAATTTGAAGCTTTAACATGTAAATAATTGTGAACTACAATCATTCTAACCTCCCTTCCTTCCAAATAGTACTTGGTTAATGCTACTAGGTATTTTTGACCCCATTGACCTTGTTAGTAGGGCCTACCATATATCAAGGCAGGCTATAGGCATAGGATATTTTATATGGACTTTTTACCCTATTGAGCTTGTTAGTAGGGGCTACAATATATAACTCAAGCTATAAGCATACAATATTTTCAATACTCTTGCAATTGAGAAAGGTTATTTGCCTTTTCAATTAATACCAAGCTTCATCTAACGGTGTATGGGTCTACATTTAAATTCCATTAATACTATTATATAAATGAAAAAACCCTAATATGATATTTTAAAAGTAAAATAAGACATCAAGATGACCATTTTCACATGCTAAAGTGCAAACTTGAAAAGTGTTGGACTATCCTTTTCAATGAAAAACTCAAATATCTAAGACCCCTAAATTCTATTAATACACTCCTATATCTATTCTCTTTAGGATTAATGGTATTTCACACTCAAATCAACTATTAAGGAACCATGATGTAACTATTAAAATGCAATGTGTGTAATGCCAAAATAAGTGAACCCATATATATCATCAATCCTCAAGCCACTTCTTCGTGAATGGAATTCAACCAATAATCAGGGCATTGTGTGAAAACTTTTTGAATCTTGCAATTTTTCTTTACTAAGTACATTTCAATCTACTAATTCATAAGACACGTGTGAAGGGATCAAATGAATTCACGCCCATAAAATGTTGTCTTGGTTTTACAGTCAAAATCAACTTTTTGGTTGCGCCTGTGTGATTTCATTTTCTTCATCAATTGGTAACAGAGTTGCAACAATGAGCCTTCACCTTATCTACTCAATGACATTCTTGAACAATTTACAACACTAAAGGAAATTGTTTTTTTCATACTTCTAGTATCCAACAAAAAAAATTATTTCTCTTCCTTTCCATGGTTTGACTGTGAAATAAAACTTTCAAACTCATAATTGCTTTGAAATGCTTATTATGTGCACAAACATAACCAATTTTTAGGGTGTCAGATGGAACATTTCAAATTAATAAGATGGAGGATTTGAAATTAATATGACATAGCAATTAGAATTCTCCGTTCTCCCTAAATAAAATGATTGTTGGCGTTATTTAGTCCATCAATCATTTATTCTTCTCAAGGGCCTTCAAATTTTGGGAACACATTAGTTTAACATCCATAGATTCCTGATAATTCATATGCAAATATTACTAACTTGGATACTAGATTGTTGCACCATAATGATGCTGAGTTTGAGTGAAACTTGTTCTTACATTGTTGTTGAGTTTGAGTGAAACTATTTCTTACATTGTTGGGTCCTATTGTTCAAATTTTATTTGGGAACAAAAACACTTCACATTATTGATATTGGTAGGGAAATGCATTAAAAGTGAGTGAATAATTGATTAGTGCCTCAAGGCATGAACACTTCACATTATTGATATTGGTAGGGAAATGCATTAAAAGTGAGTGAATAATTGATTAGTGCCTCAAGGCATGAATTTTCTTAAAGGCATGAATTTGGTTAGAGGCAGAGGAGGCGAATCATTGTAATCACTGAAGTTGGTATTTTTTTAGGGATAGCTATTTGGTGAAAAAATAAAAAATATAGTTTTACATTTTTTTTTGCCTGGACTAGGGTTAAAAGATTCAAGCCATCATCGTCTTAAACCCTAGAAAAGAAAACCTTTAATCTAAATTGCATACATTACATTCTTTGATATTGTGTTGATTTAGAGATTTGACATTATCCTTAATAGCATAATTTAATAATCCACATAGCCACCATTGATATATGTAGTGTCTCACATTATTCCTAGAGAATTTTATTTATTATGCCAACACATTTTATATATCTGTCCATGCACTCCTTTTATATCCATCCAACGAATTTAATATATTCCTCTAATCCACTACAATTAAATGCAACAACAAAAACAAAATGTAATTGGATATAATCTATAACAACATTTTAAAGGTTAAAGGTTAACTTTTGTATTAGTTTTAATGCTACCCTTCAAATAAGTTTTTAATAATACATTTTTATGTTTTCAGCCCACTTTATTATAATGTAATCACCAAATATTTTTTTCACGATATTGTTATCTTATATATTCACTAGAACAGACTGATTTATGACACTATAACTTCATTAATATATCATCGCAATGCAATGCTTTGCTTCAGTACTTTGCTTTCCATTCCTTTTCAATGTAACACTCTTTAATGCTATGGAATAAATTACTAAATAGTTTTATAAATAATTATAATTTAGCTTTTGACTAATTACAACACATCATTTCAATATATATTCTTACCGAATTCATTTTAGTATATTATTTCAACCTAGCTCATTGCATTATGTCACCTCACTGTTGCTTTTAAATGATTTCCACATGTTTCTTTTGAATGGTGACTATTATTTACTTCTTTTCAATGCATTTGCATATTTTACCTCTAAATCATTACAATAATTTTCAGCTCATTATGTTACGACTTCTTCAACTAATTATGTAATGCATTCTTCATAATACATCTGTGAATTAATAACCATGACACGTTTAATACATGTAGCAACTTATGCATCTTCTTTTGTAACGCATTTGTATTGTTTTCTTCCTTTGTAGGGCATTTGTATTGTTTTATGTATACTTCAACACATATAGTGCAATGCATGATGTGTTATTACTTACATAGCAACTTATGCATCTTCCTTGTAGGACATTGTATTGTTTTATGTATATTTCAACACATTGTTTTATGTATACTTCAACACATATAATGCAATGCACGGTGTTTTATTCCTTCTTTTAGTTAAATTATTTTACTATTTTTCTTCGCAATGCATTGTTTTTATTATCATTCAACGTAGATGGCATGTGTTGCTTTAATTTATTACTTTTCTATGTGTTACTTTGATTATTTTTAATTGTGAGGATTTATTTTATTATTTAATGTGTTGATTTAATTATTATGTAATTCTTTTTAATTTTCTTTGTAATTTCTTGTGTATTTTTAATATTATATATATATTTTTTGAAATGCTTTTGCATTTCCTTTATTGTTAAACGAAATAAATAAAAAGATTTAAAAATATTTCTCATGAAATTATAAGAAAAAATATATTTAATGAAAATTTCATATTTATAAGTAAAATAATTTCAAATAAATATACTTAGAATTTTATTATTTATGGCATTGAGGACTCATTATCACATTAATTTCATGTTTCTATCATTTTATATTTACGCTCATTCATTCCATTAGCTCTTTAGCTGTTTTTGAGTGAAGAGTTGTTTTTCTAAGTGAGAAGAGTGAAATATGAAATAGTTGCATTATTTCATTTAAACTTATTATGGTTTTAGAGAGAAAGATCTTGAGTAATAATGCATATTCTCTAAGTTTTAATACCTCTCACAAAACTTGGAAAAGATGTTGAATTATCCCCATGAAAATTGTAGATGATAAAAAAGGTTTCTTTGAATGTCATTCACTTGAAATCAAGCTTAACTACAATAATTATTTAATTCGCAATGAAATATTTTGCAAAATTTATTGATAAAATTAGATGAAACTTTGTATGATAGAGGTTTGAGTTTTAGTACAATTAGGGAATCCAGTTCATGCAATTTTAGTGTTCAAGCCAATGCATCTGGTTTTTGTAAAAAAACATACATGATCTGCAAATGTCCAATCTAGTTCACTAATAAGTTTCTAGCGGTATCTCCAACTATAGAAGCTAAAGGAAACCTCCAAAGGATTTGCAAATACAACTAATAAAGTTGTTTTTAATGTCTTCTCTTGAAACATGTTTAATTCATAATGGTTGTTTGAAGATTCACTCATGAATTCATGACCAAAGACTTTGAGAATTTATATCTTCCATCATCGTCAAATCCTTTGAAACAAAATGATGATGATTGTGGTGATGGTTATTGTCCACTAAGAACAAATTGGTCTATCAGAACTATAATTTTGTTTCTTAGTTTCTAATTGTTTGTCCTTCATGGCGAGATTGGTGTTGTAGCTTTCTCTTTTTTCTCTAAGGTCTTCCAACTTTCTTTATCTTGCATCTCCTTCATCTCTTCTGATTCTTGGGACATTGGTGTCTTAACTTCACGATCTATTGTGTTCGTACTTTTGAAGATAGTTGGAGAAGAAGTTTGGTCTAGGAGATCTGCTTTTCTATTAAATGGAGATTTATTTTGTGCGGTATTCGAACCCTCATAAATTGAGGGGTTGTCCAGTTCACTCTTTTGTTGTTGGGCGGGGCTTTCCCTTGCTTGTCTTGAGAGTTGTTTATTTCTTGCCCGATTTCTTGTGATTTAGAGTTTTCTTGAGAGTATTATTCTTTGATGATAGTGTAGTGTTCCTTTTGTGCTCCTTGCCACCATGTAGATTTGTGGTGATTTTTCTAGCATAATTTTTCTGGGAAGGTTTTGGACAATTTTTGGCTAGGTGGCCTGTCTCAAAGCAAGATCAACATCTGAGGAGGACACTTTCATAATCGAGTTTCTGGTTCCACAGATAGCCTTTACTTGTTAGGTGTGTTTTAGCTGGGAATCTCACGCTGAAGTCCATTTCTACATAGATGCGTGCATAGGTGGTATAAACAAGAACACGATGTTGGGGTGCATTAATTTGGATAAAGAAAGTTAAATTTGAAACCGATCTAACACTAAGATGTATGAATCAACTTATTAACCAGAATGGCATTAATGTCAAATGAAATCTGAAACAAGGATGATAGAACAAGCATAACTTAAAATTCCATGAAATAATCATGAATATTTAAGGCTTGAAGATGTAATTAGAGAGTTAGAAAAAAGGTGAAATATGACCAACAATACAAGAAGCCTTCCTGTAATTTTCAATGTAGACTATGGAGACATAATGCATTAAAATGCGTCATAAAGGAAGTGAGCTAAAAACCTAATGAATTTAGCATAATGAGAATGAAAATAAAGCAAAGGTTGCTCACTCATGCAATATAAATTCATGACTTGTGAATTGCAATGTGTGTTATGGAGAGACAAAGCTTTAAGATTACATCATTCAAATAACAATCTCTCAAACCCTAATGCATTCATAAAGAAGATAAACCAACATAAAGTAATGGTGTGCATAGGCAATGTGTTTGCTGAAACATTTTAACACTTTGAGACATAAGCACATATATTAGACTTTGACAAGTAGAGGGGGACAAAAAAATTGTATGGTAGGCCAAAAAAATGGGCCTTGTCCTATCAGCTACAACAAATTATGAAAAGATTGTATTCATATGTTGAATTTGTTTCCAAATTGGACACCTCCATAACACATGTCGACACACAAAAATTATCATAAAAAATAAAAAGAAACAGTTCCATAAGTTTAAGGGATAGACTGTATATGACCGACATCTTTCTGAAGAAGAAGAAGAAAAGACCTTGAAGAACCATCAAAATATGGATAGACTCAACATGGTAACCAAACAAATGCAGGTGATAAATAAAAATCAGAAGCAAGATCTACAAAGGTAATAAATTAGTAGAGATACAAACATTAGAGCCACAAAAAGAGGAAACAAACAATGAATAGGGCATAATGTTATAAAGAGAACTCATGTCTCTAAGAGATTAGGATCATACAAAGAAATCCTTTTGCAGAAAATTGAGAAAGAATTGGCCATAGTAACTATTGATCCTAACCATGGGGTTTGACAAAAAGTTCAGAAAAAAAGCTAAATAAATTTCACCACACTTAATTACGGCCAAAGCTTATGTAAGTTTTAACAATTTTCTCTTTATTGATTATAAGCCCAAAGATTGATATGATACAATACTTTTCACCATCTACAAAATGTTATTTTATTCATTGTTTCCAAATTGAATAAACTAATAATACTTTCCTTCAAAACTATATAATAATGTTGTGTGATTATTTTTTATTTTAATAGTTATTTTTTTCCCTAAACCTAAAAGGAACCATTTTTATTTTTCTAACCGTAGTTCTTTATTTTTTATAATATATCAGCATCAATGATTATTGAACCTAAGCTTGAGATTCTTCATTGAAAATGGTTTATTCTGCCACCTTGTTGTGCCACCTTGTTGAGCCTCATGCGTCTAAGTAATAGCTGACTGCTAGAAGGGATATAACCAAGGCATGAAGTGCTTGATTAAGGTTAATCTATATTTTCAATAGGCTATCTAATCTAATCTCCGGATTCAACCATTCCACGCTCCTTAAAAGTTTTAAATGCTTAATCGAGTTTAAGCTATATTTTTCCCTACCACTCCACATGCGTAGATAAAAAATTCCCCATCATTTCACTGGAGTAAATATTATGTGAGGGAAGTTAAATGTTTCCCTCTTCATATTGCTTGGATTTTAAATATAGATATTTTCAGTTTGCAATTGGTTTGCTGGAGTGGACGGTTATCAATTGGTTACTAGTTCGTTTTGATTCCAGGTTTCTGATATATTGGAAAATGTTCTTCCGGTTACCCGGTTTCAGTGCCAGACAGATTTTAACAGAGGAGAAACCCACGTAACATAGATTTCAAGCGAGTATACTCTGCTTATTCTTAATAAAAAAAATTATGTTTATTCCACCCACAAGATTGCCACCGTGACTTGTTTTCGTTACAGAGTTTAGAGTAAGGATTTCAGAAAGAATCTCTAATTAGGTTGCAAGAGAATGGGGACAAGTATTAAAGAATATCCGAAGCTATATTGGGCGCCCCGCAAGAGAATATACAAGTTGCAGATCGCTTATCAAAATAGAACAAAGCCGCCATTTTGCACAATATTTGAAATAGACGAGAAGTATAAGCTTGTCGGTGTCTTGGGGTCGGGATCATTCGCACTGGTGTGTTTGGCGACCGATACATCGAATGGCGAGGAAGTTGCTATCAAGAAACTGGAGAATATCTTCAGGCACGAATATTATGTCGAGAGAGTAATCCGCGAACTGGTAATTCATAGCCAAATCAGTCACCCTTTTGTGGTGAGCTTGAAAGAAATCATGCGACCTGCTAGTCAATATAGCTTTGACGACATTTATATGGTCATGGAAGCCATGGACCGGAATTTGTATCACCGCCTGCTTGACAAGCGTGAGCAAAACGACAGCACTGTTGAAGGACAAGAACCGCGCGATTACGAGGTGAAATTGATTATGAACCAGGTAATGTGTAGGGCAAATCCCTTTTATCATAATTATACAGTGACAGTTTTGTTTTACACCCTGTTACCCCTGAAACCCTGTTAGCTGATGCAGACATGCATTTCCTTTATATTTTTCTCCGTAAATCTGAATTTGTTCCGATTACACTGTCAACGGTTAGTATTAAAATTAATTGCAAATCAAAGGTTCATAACAACTCAGTTGACATGTAATTGTTATTGAGGTTTATTCATAAGAGAATAATACAGTTATAGTTAATTATTTAGTTGAAGACGTAATTTATTTTTGGGAATTTTTTATTTTATTTTCGTAAGAATGTCAATATAATGTTTAAAAATATTTAATATTTTTTAATAATATAAATAGATTTATCTTTTTTTCATTATATAATTGAAATTTATGATTCCAGGAAATTTATATTAAGTTTTAAGATAAATAAATAAAAAGGAAAAAATTGCATAGTGCTTTGAAAAACAAGTGGGACACTCAAGTTTTGAAGATTACATAGTGAAAGCTTAGATTATAAGAAATCTCTAGTAGATTTCTAGTAAAATTGAGCAAAAAAGATAAGTGAAAAAGGGTAAAAACATCTATTAGCTAGACTACACCTTAATTCATAGAATGCTTCTCTCTAGATGTTATCAAATATATTAAACAATGGTCATCCATAATGAGATGATGGTCAGCCTATTATTATCTGTGATATGATCTACCTACCATATGTTCTTATTGCAACCTAGTTATTCATAGTCAATCATAGAATTCTTCTCTCTAGATACTATCAACTTTATTAAACAATGGTCAGTCATAATGAGTGATATTATTAAGTTCTTATTGTGACATAGACCTCTAGGTTTTTGAAGTCGCTCAATATTGAAACTCGGCATCAAACAATGGTGCCCATATGGGAGGTTGGAGGATTCCCTCCTTTCAAAACATAGTTGATGCCAAATTCAATCATCTTGTGGAACATACTACCTCATACACAATGCACTCTCATGCGTGAATCCTTGAACCCTCCACTTTTTTCCCTTAAAGACAATTAGCCCTTGCCATAACTAGAGCAGGGACATGCATTGTATAGGTGACAAAGACACCACTATTGAAGACACAACCAATGCCAAAGAAATTGGGAGAAAATTTGGAATATGTGAAAGAATGCATTATCATTTGCTAATTATTTGGTTTTGGCCATGAGAGAAGACTCAGATAAGGTTGATCCACAGAAACCAAACCCTTAAAGGGAAGCTAGATTTGAAGCCAAATTAGAAGGGTTTATTTATTGAAACCTTCAATTACATAGATGATGTAGATAGAATCATCCAAGACATGTCATATTTCATGAACTCAACATGTCCCTTCATGAAACCCTCGATCCAAAAAATTGATCCATAGAAAGAATATTTCTCCTTGGAAGTTGTGTCTATTCAACTATATCCTTTTCCATACGAAATTTAGGATCTAGATATTCGTGTAGGCATTAGAAACATGGTAGATACAAATCCTATGGGCATATTTGTGGATACATGGACCTCTCAAAACCTCTACTAACCTACACTTGCCTAAGTAGAGAGGATGGGGATCTTGGAAGAACCAATCAAATAAATATTTTGTTTCGTTGTTGCAAATTCCATGAGGTTAAGAAATTTTTCTACAATTGTCCTGAAAATAAACCTCATCACAATGCTCCATTGTCCCCAACTCAAGATCACGATGGATTTGATAAAGCTCGCACTATGAAGAATATAAGAAGAAAAGGAATGACAACACCAACCCATAGTAAATTAGAAATTCAAAATCAATTCTCGATTCTTTATAGATCACAAAATAAGAACCACCATAAATAAGTGATCAATGACAAGATAGAGAACTAGACTAATGTATTTAATCACCCCAGCAATAAAGAGAGCCTACACATAGCCAGATGTTTGAATAGACTGAGGAGACCAACCAAGAGCACTCAAATACCAAGGAACATCAAACTATTATAGAAATTCACTGTACATTCAAACTGGTTAGGTAATTTTCTAAAACAAAATAAGTGAATATACTCTACTCATGAGTGGAAAAAATTAATCGAATGAAAAATGACTAAGCATATAAGAGAACTAATTCAATCAACACATTACAAAATGATTTCTCGAGGAAAACCACAACTAATAACCCTTGCTATCTGTATATTGCATTAGTCAAAAAGTATGAAAATACTACAATGCTTTTCTCACGCCCGAGCAACCTCTACACTATCTCTATCTATCTCACTGCTTCCTAGACATGCCTAGGCCAAATAGCCTCACAAGTTGCTTGCCTAGCAGCCATGTAGTATGCTTCTATTGAACTAATTGCTACTGGTGTGTACTTCCTCTTGAACAAGGAAAATGTTGTTGACCCAATACTAAATATTCCCCGTGAGGTGCTCTTCTTGTCTCACGGAATCCCTTCCCAATATTCATTTGCGAAGCCTTCCATCTTCATTCCCTCTGTCTTTTTGTACTAAAGACCAAACTAAGTGGTGCCTCTAAGGTATTTCAACACATGTTTAGCTGCCTTCCAATACATTTTGGTTGGCTTAACCATTTCTTGACTAAGTTGGTTAACTATAAAGCTCATGTCTAGTTGTGTGATAACTAAGTACATAAGTGAACCCTTAAGATTCATACAAATAGTAGCTTGCACTACTTCACTAGAAGTAGCATCTTCCTTCCTCCATTTCCCTGTTAGAGGAGTCCCCATGGGTTTGTTCCTCTCCATCTCGAACTTCTTATGTATCTTGGTGGCATACTTACCGTGAGAGCCAAATAGTTCCCCATCTCCTTGCCATACTTCCATACCAAGGAAATAATGCATGATCCCTAGGTACTTCATCTCAAATTCTCTTGCAATATCCTAATTACAAGATTTGACCAGCTTCTCATCACTTTCTATAATTAAATCATCAACACATAATACGATAATTAATAACTTACCTTAAACCACAATATGGTAAACCTTTTCATCTACTTCAACTTTGGTGAATCCCAACTTGCTGAAATAGTTCTCGATCATGGTGTACCAAGCATGAGGTGCTTGTTTCAATCCATACATCACTTGCTTGAGTCTGTACACATGTGACTCATTTCAAGGTATCATATCCTTCTATTTTCTGAATGTACACCTCTTTCTCAATCACTCTGTTGAGGAAGGTTGTCTTCACATCCATTTGATATATCTTCCATACCATCTACATTGAAAGTGCTAGAATATATCTGATTGAAGAGTACCTTGCTAATGGAGTGAAGGTCTCCTCATAACCAATTCCTTCCACTTGATAGAACCCCTTGGCCATAAATTTGGCCTTGTGCTTCTCGACACTTCCATATGCTACTTGCTTCACATTATAGATCCACGTGGAACCTATTATTGACTTGATCTCTCGCCTTGTGACAACTTCCCAAGCACTGTTCCTAATAATGGTGTCATACACCTCTATCATGGCAGCAATCCATAGTGGTTGTGGCACTATTTCCTCAAATGAGGATGTCTCGGCCTCTACACTCTCACTCATTAGAGGCGTGTAGTTAGTTTACCAATCTGGTGACCTCGTCTGTATGCATTATGATGTGGGTTCTCCCACATTCTCCCTAGCATCAAGCATCAATATGCCAATCTTTCTAGAGATCTTCCTTCCATCTTTGGATGTCTCTACATGAGTGGGTGCTTCCACTCTCTTCTCCTTTGCATGTGGCTGGTCCACATCATCTTGATGTTCTTCCTTTAGAGCTAAAAGATTCTCATGTGAATGTAGCTAAATCTCTGTCACAAGGGAACATCTCATGTCTTTCTCGTCATCAAACATCACATCACTACAAACAATTTTCATCCCCTGACATGGAATGTACACCCGATAATTGTGAGATGTATCAGTGTAGCCCACGAATATGCCCAACTCAGTTCTCGACTGTATTTCTTTGCTTACATCCCTGATAACATGATAGTAAACTGATGAACCAAATATCGTGGAGTGTGACACATCTGATGTCTTCCCTGAAAAAACTTCTTCTCTTGTACTCATCCCGAGAATTACATAACCACTTTTGTTCTACACATATAATTGTGTTGCATGATTCAACCCATAAGTGTAATGATTAGCCCTCATAATGTATCATTGCCCATGCAGTTCCCACAATGGTTTTGTTCTTTCGCTAAGCCACCTCATTCTATTATGGGTTATGGGGTGCTATTATCTCTCATCAAACGCCTTTTGATGCATAGAATTTCTTGAGATAATTTGACCCATATTCTCCGTTGTTATTTATCTTGAGAGCCTTCACTTTCTTGGTAGTGTCTTTCTTAAAATGTGCTTTAAATTCAAAAAATTAAGAGAACATTTGATATTTCTTCTACATGAAGAAAATCTAGCACTTACGTGAGAAATCATCTACAAATATCACATAATATGTATGTTTGGTTTTGGAGGTTGTTGAGAATGGTCCACACGCATCTGAGTGAAAAATTTCAAGGTTCCCTTATGCTCGAATATCTTTATCATGAAACATGGCTTTGGTGTACTTCTTTAATTTACACCCTTTGCATGTATCTCACTACTCTAGTTTACCCTTGGGAAGTGTTTACCCTTGGGAAGTTCCGTATACATTTGTTGCATGATATTCAAGAATGCCCAGTGCAAATGGGTATTTATGACATAATTTTCCGATGTGTTGGCTTTATAGCTTCTCTTCCTTCATGCTCAAAGTAGCACAAAATTATACATCCAATTTGTAGAGGTTCTTCACACGAACACTGATTCACTTCACTTATCCCATGGCTATGTGACGAAGGAAATCCTTTCCTTTGATAAATATCACATCATAGCCTTGTTCTTCAAACATAGCAACTGACAATAAATTATTCGTCAGGCTTGAAACATACAAGACATATTTTAATGTGAGAGGAGAGCCAGACTCCCTCTTAAAAGTAATAGTACCAATTTCAGTCACACTATACCTTCCATAATCTCCCACCTTGAGGTGTATTTGGAGGTACTTCTCCTCCAAGTCACTGAAAAATTATTTGTTTCATGTCATACAGAATGATCCACTATCCAGATACTTGACACTACTCGTCACTGATGTCACCATGCATGCAATGAAGGTGAAATGCAACTCAAATTGTGAAGCAAGAGATTCGCATATCACTCCTCTTGAGGAGTTCTTTTCAACCTTCTGTGGACACTTTGTGGCATAGTGTCCTAGCTAATGATGGTGAAAACATTCAATCTTCAATAAGTCCTTCTTCTTTCCACCTTGATTGGAATCCCCTTTGGATTAGGATTTCTTCCCTTTGCCTTTCTTTGGCTTTCGAGCAAAGGCATTGTTACTATCATCATCACACCTAGATGAGGTTCCACCTTTGGTGCTCCAACTCATCTCTTCTTGCACCAAGTAAAACCACAAACACTCCCACTTTGGTAGATTCTCACTCACATTTACCAAATCATGGTAGTTGTGCCAACTCTTGGGAAGGCCTAGATGTGATATTCTAACCAAATCATCTTCTACAATTGTAATAACAGTGCTCCAAAACTCATCCCAACATTGGGTGAACCTACTTAAGTATTGTGGTATTGTGTCACACTTTTCCATCTTGATCTTTCGAAGCTTGTCCTTTAGTTCCAACTTCATGTGGTCACTATTGTTCTAAATCAAGTTAATCAAGGCTTGAGACATTGCATATGGTGTATCATCAACATCAAGGTTCAAGACCATCCTCACCTTTGCAATGCATTTCTTTGACTCTGTCAAATCTTGAGCATTTGTTGTTTGAGGGTTGGGAGTATCATTTTTGTTTGAGGGTTAGGAATACCAACCTGTTGTCTTTCAACAATACCTCCAACCTTTCCTTCGAAAAAATATATTTTGAACAATCGTCAAGGACATATTCGAGTCTCAATCCGTAGAATGACATCCTGCTGGCTTTGAAGAATGATCTTGAAAATTCGATGTCACCTACAAAGAAAAACTTGTATTCTTCTCTTCCAATGTGATTTCTTCTTTGATACCATGTAGAAGTTCTTTGTAGACTCAAATTTCTTATCTAATTTCCTAAAACAAAATAATTGAATCTATTTTATTCATCAACAGAAACAATTAATCAATCGATAAATCACGAAGCATACAAGAGAAAGAATTCAATTCACAAATTACACAATCATTTCCTCAGCAAAGCCACAACTAAAAACCCCTTCTATATGTATATTTAATTAGTCAGAAAATATGAAAAGATTACAATTATTTTCTCAAACCTGAGGAACAATTGCATTATCTCCATCTATCTCACTAGTTCATAGACAAGCCTAGGCCAATACTTAACCAAATTTTTTCTTTCCTAAGTCCCTATTTCCTCGTGTTGTTTCCTTGGGAATTAGGCCCTAGTTAGGGAAATTCATCAATTATAATTGCACAATCCTCATAGGATTTCCTCTAACTTCATGCCCCACCTACACAATTTTGATAATTAGACAACTGATAGTACACTTCCCTTGAACTCCAATCTCAATTGGGTAACTTTCAAATCGGACATGAATAAGTTACTTATGAGTGGATCATTAGTTAACTGGTTGAAAACATGAAGAAACACCCCATTGTTTGACCTCCTACTAGTCCCTCCATTAATTGGAACTATTTTAACTGACTTTCACTTAGTTAAATTCAATTAATTAATTACAACTCAAAATAAAGTCAATGAGGGCTCCTATAAAGTAGCAGACACTCTACATGACTCTAGTTAGACTCCCAACTCAAATTAACTAAGCCAGTTTAGTCAAGTTAACTTAATTAACTCTAGACTCTCAACTCAAATTAACTAAGCTAACTAAGTCAAGTTAACTTAATTAACTCGTACAAGTTTTCTTGTGATGTGTAATTACAATTTTTCTCCTAATTTAATTCAAGGGAAAATTAAGGGAAACTCAAATCCAGATTTTTCTTTTTGTGTTTTCAACAACTATGTGGTATTAAAACCTAGATCTATAATCAATAGTGGAAGAATGAAATAACAAATATCTATCTACCATATTGGAAGAGAAATTTCAAACAATAGCCAAGGTGCGCATTGAAAAGAAAGAGGTTATTCTAAAGAAGTCCCATGTATTGGGTCACTCTCGATATCCTCATCCTTCTTCATCTCATGGTATTAAAAATATATGTGTGTAAACTTCATGCAAACAATCTAAAAGTGACAAAAAGGTAAGGAATGGAAAGAAAGGTTCGGCTTTTGTAAGCCCTGGCAGACCCTTTATTAACTATGTGAATGTAAACACCATGGATTCCAACTTTCAATCCTCCCCCCATGTTATGGAACCAGCTCACAAAAGATAGAAAAGATGGATGAATGCCTTAGAATTCAACCTCTATGAGGGGCTAACCTCCTTTACGTTACATAAATAAACAATTCTTTGATGATACAAATGACAAAACCTCATTTCTATATATAGGAGTCTAAGGGGTATCAATATAACCAAGCCGACCTAACAATAATAATATAAAGGCACGAAAATAAAAATAGAGGGATTCTAGGCGGCACAATAATAACAATATGGGGACAATAGGGGCACAAAAATATTAATAAGCGATACAATTACAATAGTAATTGGGTAATCACTAGTATTATAGGGACCTAACATGTCCCTCTGCTTCCAAAAAAGTGCTGTCCTCAACACTTGAGTAGTTCTGGATGCTTCTATATAAAATTCTTATCCTCCCATCTGGAATCTTAGATGAATAACTTCTTCCACTTGATGAGATACTCTGAAATTGATTGATTTCGTAGCTATCGAGTTCTTGTTTCTGTGACTGCTTCCAGTTCCAATATAATTTTTCCTTCTTCATCAAGTTCTATCGATAATGTTTGAACTGGGAGCTTGTCACCTATAACCTTATTTAAACATGAAACATGGAAAACTAGGTGCACTCAAAAAGCTATAGGAAGCTCTAGTTTGTATGCCATAGTAACAATCTTTTGCAATAGCTTGTATTGACCATAATACTTTGGTGATAATTTATTATCCTTCTTAGCTTGCTTGAGGGGAATTTTCTTATATGGTTGTATCCGTAGGAATAATGAGTAACCTACATCAGAACTTCTCTCGCTACAATGTCGATTCTCCTATTGTTTCATTCTATTTTGTGCCAACACGAGGTTATCCTTTAAGAGTTGGAGAAATTGTTGTTGATGCTCAATGTGATGTTCCACTATTGAACCTTAGAATTTTCTCTTAAATGTGATGTGATGGATGGTGTTTGATATCCATAAAGTGCCATAAATGGGGTCATTTTTGTTGCAGTATGGTAGGATGTGTTATACCACCATTCAACCAGATAAAAAGCAACGAAGATATCCTTCCAAACATTTATTTACTATCTCAGTTTTTCCTTCATATTGAGGATGATAAGATGAGATATGAGCTAACTGAGTACCAAGACAATAAAACAATTATGTCCAAAAATTTACAGTGAAAATGGGATCTATGTCACTTACAGTAATCTCTTAGTTTCCATGTAGCTTTTGAATCATTTCCATAAATGTAGTAGAAATTGTACTGGTTTTAAATGGATGTGATAATGCACAAAAGTGTGCATACTTGGTAAGTCTGTCAACCACCACCATGATGACACTCTTTCCCTTGAACTTAGGTAAACCTATGATAAAATCCATTGAAACCTCCTCCCAACATTGGCTTGGAATGGATAAAGGTCATAATAGACTGGGGGTCTTAATTGTTTTAACTTTATTTTGTTGGCAAAACAAACATTCCACGAAAAAAATTTGAATATCTGATTTAAGGCCATCCCAAAAAAATTCCTTCTTAACATTATGGTACGTTTCTAAAAATCCTGAGTGCCCTCCTAAGGGAGAAGTGTGCAATTCCATAAGAATCTTTTGTTTGAGTTGGGAATTCTTACAGAGGTATAAGCAATCTTTGTACCATAACGAATGATTTTTCTAGCTAAATTTATCAGATATAATGCAACCTTGTTGTAACTTTCAAATAAGTGCCTACACTTCTTCGTCATTCTTCCATTTCTCCCTTTGTTCATTTATTCAATCTGGTTGGATAATAGAAATGGCACACAACAATGCTTCCACATCCTCATCATTTCTTGAGAGTGTATCTACCACGATATTTTGCTTCACTTTTTTGTAGATGATTTCAAAGTCATAGCCCAATATCTTTGTCACTCATTTTTGTTTCTCTTTAGAGGATAATCTTTTCTCTAAAAATTATTTAAGGCTATCATGATCTGATTTTACCTTGAAGTGTCTTCCCATTAGGTAGGGTCGCCATTTCTTAAGTGCAAGTAGTATTGCCAACATTTCCTTCTCATAAATAGCTTTGTGTAAAAACATTCTCTTGATTCGACGACTTTCAAAATCAATGGGTCTTTCATATTGCATTAGAATAGTACCAATTCCTTTTCCTAAAGGATCACATTCCACAATAAAGGTTTTTGTGAAATCTGGTGTAGTTAATACTGGTGCTCGACACATTGCCTCTTTAAGCTGATCAAAGGCCTTTGTTATTTCTAGAGTCCATGAAAATGCATCTTTCTTCAATAATGTTGTTAGAGGTGCTACTATTCTCCCATAATTATTAACAAACTTGCAATAATTCCCTGTCAACCTGAGAAATCTTCGCAGATGCTTTCTGGATGTGGGGATTTTATATTCCTTAATGGCTTTAATTTTGCTGTGGTCTACCTTAACTCCTTCATGAGATACAATATGACCCGAATATTCCACCTCTTGGACTCCAAAGAAACATTTGGATCTTTTTGCATATAATTGTTTCCCCTCCAATAGTTGTAGCACATGTGCCATTATTCATCCTTCTTGCACACCAATACTACTGGAGAAGAGAAAGAACTTTGACTAGGTTGAATTATACCAGCCTCTAGCATTTCTACAATCATAAGTTCAATTTTACTCTTTTGGGCATAAGGATATATGTATGGCCTGATGTTTGGAGGAACACTTCCTGGAATCAAATGAATAGAATGATCATGATCATGAATAGGTGGGAGACCTTTGGGAGTCTTAAATACCTTGGAATGATTGTCCAAGACATTTTGGAGATCTCGAGAAATAGATGATTTCGATGTGGAAACATCTAGTGAACATAATTGTACAATTACACCTCGTTGTTCCCTTTTTAGAAGCTTTTTCATACTGTTAGAGCTTATTATCTTTCCTGGTTTCCCTGCAATACCCCTTAGTTCAACTTCCTTTCCTTCCATAGAAAATTTCATGAAAAGTTCTTGAAAATTAAAGTCTATTGTACTGAAGGGTTGTAGCCATTGGACTCCTAGTACAACATCAGCAGCTCCTATTGGAATGGAAAGCATTGGATTATTCAATACATATTCTCCCATAGATAGCTTGATATTATGGCACTTTCTAGAGCAATTTATGGTTCATCCACTTGTAACCATCACTTGACACTCTGGTGCTGGATATAGGAAGCAATTCAATTCCTTTGCTATCTTACAATGAATAAAATTGTGGGTACTTCCTGAATCAATCAACACTATTACCCTTTCTTCTTGATATGTCCTTTTATCTTCATAGTTTGAGGAGTGGTAATTCCGACCAATGCATTACAATATATGGTTGGATTCATTACTTCTTTATCTAGGGTTTGTTCCTAGAGTATATCCTATTCTTTTGACATTTCTTGTTCCTTTTCCTCCTCCTCTTCACAGTCTATGTAGAATATTTTCTTCTCAGCACACTTATGACCTTTAGTGCATTTTCTATCACAACTTTAACAAAGTCCACTCTTTTTTCTTCCAATTGTTGTGGTGTCAACCTTATAGGTTGTGGAAGGCTAGGGGAAACAACACTTCCATCTTTATAGTTGTGAGTGGTAGGCTTCTTGGTTGCCATAATTTTTCTTTCTATTTTCCATGCTAACCTGAATGCCTTCTCCAATGAATCAGGTTCCCAAAGGTGAATCTCATGTTGGATATTATCCTTTAAAGTCCCTATGAAAACATCAATCCTATGCTCCTCTAGAATATATTTTACCCTTATGTTCAATTTTTGGAAGTCCTGAATGTGATCCATCATTGAACCCTTTTGTTTGAGACTTATTAATTGGCTCAAAAAAGTGTTGCTTTTTGTATCCTCATAATGTGTTGTCATTTATTCCGTAAAAAATACCCAAGTGACAATTTGTTTACGAGAGCAAAGCCATTGATACCAAAAAAACTGATTTGGTTCGAAATATAAAGTTGCAATATATAGCTTTTGTGTGTTCTGCACGTTATGGAGACCGAAAAGTTGCTCCCTCTGTAGTGTCCATGTTGCAGGATCCTTGCCATCTAACTTTCTCATATCAAATTTTGGAATATGGTTGTTCTTTGATCCAACATTAGAGTCTATGAAATCATGATTAAAATTATTTTTTTTCTCATCATGAGTTTTGTTTAGTACCCTTTCACAATTAGTAAGAATTTCTTCTAGAAACTTTGTTAAATGTGTCTTCAAATTTTCCATGCCTGTCTTCAAATCTGTCTTCAAATCTATCTTCAAATCATCCATATTAGCTTCCATGTCATTCATCTTAGCTTCCATGCCATACATCTTAGCTTCTACATCTTCCTTTAAATCATCCATCTTAGATTCTGTTACTTTTTGTGCGAGTGATATTTGTTGCACTTGGTCTCGTAATTTTGATATATCATGTTGCATTTCTTCCTCTTCTTCATGAGTCATGCTAGAGATTTCAATTTGCTTACTAGGTGTTTGAATTTTCTTTCCTCAAGGCATCATTTACTAATAATAATGCTTCACTATGTCCTTTGAATTTCTTCAAACTAATTTTTCAAACCAAGCTTATGCAAAAAGTCAAAAAATCTACACAACTTTTTTCACTTTGTAGGAGCTTGATATTGCATCTGATTTATCTCTATCATTTTAGATCTTCCAGTTTCGAAATTGTGACCTATAGTATCCCTCTGCGTCCTCCTTGCAATGCCACCAGTCTGATAAAATTTAGATTCACCAAGAAATATTTATGCACAATCTCCCAAGATGACCTAATTATATACCTTTTCAGTAGGGTGATTTTGTATGAATTTCCATGTGTCACTGTTTTGATCTTAGGATCTGAAAAATATACACAAGAAACTAAAATCCATGCTCTTGATGCAACTTCTGACGAAAATTCATTATGATGCTCAAAACAAATGTTATGACTATTTTCCTCATGTCACCTATTTGGAATGTAAATCGGGAGTCTACAGAAAGGCCAACTTCCTCAAATCATATCTCCGCAAATATAGCGCGAAAAGCTATGAATATCAGACCCCATGTTTAGAATGATTTCAATCCAAAGATGTTTTTGTTTTAGCATCTTAAATTTCACAAAAAAAAATTATAGTGCAAATGCCACGATGACTTGTTTGGAGTAGCGAAACCCTAGAATCCAAAGCTCTGATACCAAATATTATGAAACTAGCTCACAAAAAGATAGAAAAGATATATGAACACCTTAGAATTCAGCCTCTTTGACTGGGAATCCTTCTTTACATTACATAAATGAATAATTCTTTGATGATACAATTGAAAAAACCTCATTTCTATATATAGGAGTTAAGGGGTCACAGTATAGCAAAGATGACCTAACAATAATAATATAAAGTCACAAAAATAACAATAGAGGGATTCTATGGGGCATAGTAATAACAATATGGTGACAATAGGGGTAGAAGAATATTAATAAGGGATACAACTACAATAGTAATGGTGTAATCACTAGTATTATAGGGACCTAACAACCCACCCTTCATAATGAAAGTGATCACATGGAATATTTAGGGTCTCAAAGGTAGATTTTGTTGGTATTGCAATGTTGGCATTGATGTGAGCATGGAATTGGCATCATTTATTTTATCATTGATGTTAACTTTATGATGGTGTCTCTCATGGTTTTTTCTCATGTCTGACATGGAGATTTGAGGAAGAAAATAGGACTCTGAAACATTGATGAAGATATTTTTTTATTAGATGACTTTGTATACAACTATCATCTTGTGGACCTCTACACCCAAAATGTCGTCCCCACTTCGAACACTAGTAGTGGAGGAAATTATCAATCACTTATGGGCTTGATAGACTTCTTATAGAAAAATATATGCTAATCTAAAACATAAAATTTGAATCCACCATCCAAAGCTAATGGCTCATTAAATTATCAATGAATTGGATGAGTAACCCCAAAATAAACCCTTAAGTCCAATTCCCTCTACCTCGAGTGATCCAAAATCTTTTGCGTATAGATGTGTTAAAGAATTACATGCATAAATTGTAGCTTAACAGAGAAAACTTAATGTGCACAAGAGACAAGAGGAGAGACACATAAAGCATGAAAGAATACAACAAGACTTGATGATGGAGTTCATCCGACTTGGACTACGTCTCCGAACCTTTCTCGATCAATGGGGAGGCCTTCATTCATTAAGCGGTATAGAAAACAAGAGTACAAGCATCAATTAAAAAAAGGAATTTTATACTTCCATACTAAAAGATGGCCAAAAAATGCAAAAATTTGATGTAGAAACTAAGAATGCCATTATGTTCATGGCATCGAGAAGTGCTAAAACTGTATAAAATTTGTCAAATTCTGACAAAACAAAATTTAGACCCTCCTGCAAAATTCTTCCTCGAACTACGCACACTACCTCCTCTGCCTGATGTCACTGAAAAATTGTGTTTAAATAAAATTAGCTAGCAGATGTTTCAAGGAATATTTTGTCGCACAGTTGGTAAAAATTGGAAAGTGGTTGAGGAGGGGTCAGGGGATGAAATCTTGCCCCTCCCCCTTTATCCATGTAATATGCTTAAATGTAATTTTGGAGGGTGGGTCTGTCGTACTTGGCGGCCTACTCCTCCCATTTCCACTGCCTTTTTATTCATTGGGTGATGTGGAGGGGTGACAAGGTTAACAACCCTCGCCCCCCACTATGTTTATTTGTTATGGGAGTTGTGGCGTGGCGGGATCATGGATGCCCACCCTGGTTTTTGTTGTCTGATCAATGGGATGTGTGGAGGGGTTGGGGGTCATGGCATGCCACTCCATAAATAACCATATTGTTATGCCGTTTTTGTTTGGGTGGTGGAGTTGGTGGCCCGCCACCCTTCTTTTAATATTTTTTTGTTTAAGTGAAAACAAAATGGCACATTTTTGAAAATTTTGTTTTCGATGGTAGGAGTCTTTTGAACTAGGCCATGTTTTTGCTCAGAGTCTGGGTAGAGTTTGCTGGATTCTGTCCGCAAGAAAAGGTCCAAATTATGCCTTCATTAATCCTACTTAGTCATGAAAATTTAACCCAACTTTGACTGCCTCTATCTCCTTCATCTGGGCTTGGATTCGAGTGTTGTTCACACCGTTGGAATCAAGGCAATGAGGACTTAGATTTGAGGTCAAGTTCATCACCTTTCTACCACTTTTAATTTTGATTTTTTTTTTCCATGCCAATATGTCTGAAGATCCACCTAGATCAATGCTCCCCACTAAAGAGCTTTTGGACCACCAAAAGCTTTATTAGTCAATTGGTAAGTGAGGGAATTGTTCCCTCACTCTTTCCTTCTCCGGCCATTTTTCCTTGCTACAGTGCATCCCCTTGAAACCAACTCGAAGGTATTCCACATCTCCTCATCATGAAGTCCCAGTTCTTATATCAATGATGATATCTTCATGTAACTCATTGATATGCTCTGGTGCAAAATCATCAACTATAGGAACTGTGCCCACCTCTTCGATGTCCATAATAGATGGTGGCTCATACAACTTTAAGTTCTCCACATTCACTATGGAGTACATTTTCATATATATCGTCAAATCAAGAAGAAAGGTATTTCTTCCAATCTTCTCCAAGATGGTGAATGGACCATACCAGATTGGTCACAACTTCTTCCGTTCTCCCTTCATCATGTCCTTCATCATGTCCTTACTGATGTTGAACCACAAATTGTCTCCCACTTCAAATTGATGGTCGACTCAGTGTTTGTCATGTCGAGCCTTGTACCAGGCTTGACTTTTCTCCAACTTCTCTTGTACTGCTTGGTGAATCAGCTATATCCACTGAATGAATTGTTGTGCTTTGTCCCTGTCATTATGTCCACTACAAACATCTTCCCTTCCAAAGACCATATCAAAAGGGCCCGTCAGAAGGTAACCAAAACATGTCTCAAATGGTGAATGATGAGTAGATGAGTGCACTGCTTGGTTGTAGGAATGTTGGACATATGGAAGATGCTCATCCCACAACTTAGGATGTTTCCCACAATAGCCTTGCAACCTCCATTTGTCCGTCAGTCTGTGGATTGAATGTTGTGCTTCTTTTCAAATTGGTGTCCATCATCTTCCACAAGCTGGTCCAAAAATCTCCAAGTAAGCGAGAGTCCCGGTCTAACACAATCACTGTGTGAAACCCAAAACGAACCCAAACATGTTGAAAGAAAATATGAGAAATCTGCTCTAAAGTGATTTGCTTTCTACAAGGCATTAAAATACGCAACTTACTAAAATGGTCAACGATGAGATACAAATAGTTGTGAATTTTTCTAGAGAAAGGAAAATCTCCTACAAAATCCATCGACACACTTTCCAATGGACGACTGGGAATAGGGAGTGGTGTGTAGAGCTTGATTTTTCTATTAGAGGGCTTTGAAACAGAACACATCACACAAAACTTTGCATAGTGAGTCACAATGTTCTTCATATGAAGACAAAAGAAAATCTTTGTACATGACACATAGTTTTTTCAATACCGAAATGACTAGACACAAGGGAGGTGTGGGCCTCCCAGATTGCATGCAACCTTTCTCTTGTGGGTATGCAGAACTTGCCAAGGTGATACAACATTTTCCCCTACAAGTGATGTCCACCTGTGAGCCATGGGTTAGTTTTGCATAAATCTGCTTAAAGTCATCATCATTAGTATATTGTTTAGCATAACTTTCAAAAGATAACAAAACATTATGCAAAATAACAGAAGCAAAAATAGGACGGTGAGATTGCATATCAGCCACTTTGTTGCTAGTTACCTTTTTATACATTATTAATAGATGAAATTGCTACAGAAAACCCATCCACCTGAAATGACAAGATTGTTGCAACTTGGTCTGTGACTGAAGATACTGCAAGGGCTGATGATCTGTATGGATGATGGACTCCTTGCCAATCAGGTAGTGTTTCCACTTTTTCACACTTTGGACCAAGGCATATAATTTCTTGTCATAAGTGGGATAGTTTATCACGGCCTTAGAGAACTTCTCTAAATGGTAACATATCGACTTCTTTTGCTGCATCAATACATCTCCCATGGCATATTTGTTGGCGTCTATCTCAATCTCAAGTGGTTGTTGGAGATCTATTAAGGCCAAGGCCAATGTAGTACTGATCTTTTCTTTCAATGTTTTGAAGGACTTCTACTATTTTCCTCCCCATTGAAAGTCTTGCTCTACACTTGTCAATGCCTGTAAAGGTGTTTCAATAATAGAGAAGTTGGCAATAAATATCCTCCAATATTGTACTACACCGAAAAAGTTGCGAACCTCATTTACACTAGTAGGTTTAGGCCAATTTACAATTTTTTCAACTTTAGAAGGATCAATTATGACCTATGTAAAGCAAAAGGTTTTCCCAAACTCACACTTTGACAATTTTACATAGAGTTTTTCATTTTTTAACACATCAAATACTTTCTTCACATGACATACATGTTTATTCCAACTTTTACTAAAGACATGGCTATCATCTGGATATACAAGAACAAGTTCATCAATGAAAGGCCTAAAGAGACCATTCATGACCCTCATTAAAGTGGCTAGAGCGTTGCAAAGTCCAAATGGAATCTCCATCCATTCGAGAAACCCCTATTTAGTCTTGAAGGTAGTTTTCCACACATCCTGCTCTGCAATTTGGACCTAGTGATAACCACTACGCAAGTCCAATTTGGTGAAATAGATAAAATTCTTTAACTGATCTAATAGGTCATCAATGCAGGGAAGAGGGTAACAATTTTTCACTATGATTTTGTTTAGTGCTTGATAATCCATGCACATCCTCCATGTGCCATCTTTCTTCAGCACTAAGACAATTGATGAGCTGCATGGAGTACTCGGTCTAATGACCCTTTGGTTCAATATTTCCCACACTTGCTTTTTGATCTCCTCCATTTCAATGGTCAACATTCTGTATATGACAATATTCGATAAAGGAGCATCATGTTGTAAATGGATCTCATGTTGGATTTCTGTCTTTGGAGGTAATCCCTTTGGTTCCTGAAACATCTCATCATAGCTAGCAATTAATTCACATAATTCTTTTTTATGCACATGACCACAACCCCAGAAAGCATTAGATAATTTTGCATCTTTTCCCCTTAAAATCATAAGCATGCAACCCTTACTAGAATTCACCAACCTATTCATTTGTCTTGTACTTACAAGACCGGCAGTGATTTTAGTTTGATGAGCCCTTACAATATATTCTACCCCATGTTTTGTGATTCGGTATTTGTTTTCATGACGGAAGAATATTGCCTTCAGTCTTTCTATCATATAGATATGGACTCCATAACACCATGCCACATATATTCAATTTTATTACATCAAGTTTTACCTCATCCACTAACTTAGAAGCAATCACAAATTTAACCTTACATTGCTTAGTTACATTCAGTTTTTCTTAATCATGTATCCATCCAAGTGGGTAAAGTTTTGGATGTGGTTTGGTTTCCAATCCTAGTTTTGTTACCAAGGACTCTGAAATTAAGTTTGCTTGGGATCTGGTATCAAATAGAGTTTCGAATTTGTATGATTTATTATCTCTAATATGAAATAGCTCAATTCTCTTTCGTTCAATAAGAGAAGACTCATATATTGAACTAGTGCCTTCATGTGATTCACAATTAACATGTGAAGGGTACCCTTTGTTCTCGCTACTATGATCAATGCTTCATCTCCTGAATTGGATCCAAGGTCTTGATGCACAGTTTCCACTATCTTTTGCTTGCGTTTTCTTCCATACTTATTTGGTCTCTTTTCTGGGTACTGTTTCGAACAATGATCGTCGTCATGATCTTCGTTTTTGCAGTGATTGCAATAATTTCTTTCTCCTTCATCTTTCTTGGTTGATTCCACCCTCTTATCCTTTCATTTTCATTTCAATTTGGGTTTTCCATTTGGAGGTTTGAAAGGTGGTTTCTTGAAATGATCATCTCTTTCACTTTTACCTCTGTTCTCATGATGGATTGCCTTCACACTAGCGGAGTCAATAGTAGTTGGTTCAAACAATAATAATGAACATCTAAGGTAACTATGTAATGATCCAATATACTTAGTTACTACTTAAGGTGAGTCAAGGACAATGTGCAAATTAAGTGCATGTTTTTTAAATTCCTCTATAAATCTTTGAACATCCTAACCTTTGCCTTGCCTTAAGTATTGCCAATCCATTAAGGCTTTTTGTTTATAACCCAAGGGATAGTGTTATAGACATATTTGGGCACTAAAACCCCAATCATATATGTCCATAAACCAAGGGATTTTTAGTCCCTAAAAGTTTTGTTTCATACTCTAAAGGAAGAAGGTCAGCTGATTACATCATCTCCCAGAAGTTCTCCATAGAAAATTGCTCAGAACTGGTCAAAACTGGACCATACAGACTACTCAGTGCAGAGGGTGTGATGCATCTCACCTGTCACATGCAGAAAGTGAGATGCATTACTGAAAATCCCTTCTGTAGGGTGTGATGGGCAAGAGTAGACAAATGGCAGAGATAGTTTGCAAGGTGCATGGTCATGGAGTCTTCCAGAAACTTCTCCTGTGACACTTGCCTCTCTGAATTCACCTAGGGATGAGTAAGAGATCATCAATCTCCAAGTGGAATCAAGAACGATTAGAGAGAAGACACTAATCAAAATACCAAAAGCTGACTCACCCCCTACAATCATCTATATATGGATCCCTCATGCAAGAGATCCAAAGGCTGGAATCTTGTATCTGGTAAGGAAGTGTTGTTGGTTTCCTAGTGGAATATCATAGTGTTGGGTGATCTAAGCTTTTCATGAGGTGAAGAAGGGCTTTCATGATGGGAGGATGATGCTGGGTCAGATCAATGGGTTGTAATCCTCTCTTCTAATATTTATATCAATAAAGATATTCAAGTTTTCCTCCACAATATTGTATGTCTGATAATATATGCATTTGTGTGGTCAATATATAGCTGGTCCTCTATTGTTTATGATTGTAGATCTCTGCACTTTGAAGGTATTCTGCTACTTTGACTTTAGAGGTACTCTTTGAAGCGGAGTAATCAAGGGAGGAGCGGTAAAGATCCATCAAAGGGGAGAAGGAACAAGCAAGGAAGCAAGCGAAATATTGAGGTTGGTATTCTTGCTCTTCTCCTATCTACTTCTCGTAAAGGAAAATGAAAGTAACTTTAATATGTTTGTTTCTAAGATACCTACTCGTCTTAGTGGGACTAGCAGCTCTACATAGACACTAGATTTCCCTAGCAGTGAACATTGTTGGAGTAGCAGTAGGAGGTTCTATTGTTGCTGCATTAGATGACACAGTCCTAGATGTCGATGGTTGTTCAGACAGTATGGTTTGTTCCCATTTGTTCATCTAGAATAATATCCAAAATATCTTATATTGAGTCTCAAAAAATTGATCCTTCGCAACAGTATCAATTCGGGCAGTCCTGTCCTCAAAGGCCAATCATTCCATTGAGCATTGGATTGCCACCATATAGGGGGTAGTATGCCCTTTCATTGTTTCCTCTGGGAGAACAACCATATGGGTGTTCGCAACAAAATTCAAGTCATTTTGGAATTACATCCAGTGGTTGGGTGCCAATACTGCCTCAATAACCAAGAGTTTTATACTCATCGCAACAAACCCTACCTATGTCAAATATCCCCACTACACCAGCCATTGTCACAGTGTCGCAAGTACAAGCATTGCTTGTTGTATGCCAACCTCAAGTTTCTCAGGTCGTAATACAATAGCCTCCTGTCTTCATGACACAGCTGCAATCATCGATTAGTGGCTCCCTAACCGGAGTGACCCAAGTTCAAACGAGTACTTTTACCCCTCATCTTGGTCAAATAACCAGTATTCGACAACAGAAAATGGTTTCACAACCATGGCTGGTGTAATATCAAAAAACGTAATTCCAACAAGTTTACCAAGGATCTGAGCAACAAATCTTTGCAAGTAATGGGCAGCCGTATATTCCAAATGGTCAACATCAATCATTTCATAGTGGTTATGCCCATAAACCTTACCAAAGTTATCAACATCAAATGCACTATGTTGGTATGCAAAGGCCCACTATTCAGTCAATCCCATCTTATCCTGGGTATGCTTCGCGAAACGTGAATCAACAGTTTCCCTTTGTGGTGACTTTAGAGTTACCAGATCTAAATCGGCTAACAAACGATCCAATTTCTTATGCCCCTTGGTGGACGGTGATTCCTCGTAAACTAGTGTCAGATATTCCTAGATTTAATGGAAATCTGGGTGAAGGCCCATCGAATCATGTGATGACCTTTCATCTGTGGTTTTCATCCAACACTCTCAATGATGATTCGATTAGGCTTCACCTGTTTCAGTTAACATTAACTAGTTTGGCAACAAAATGGTACATTGAATTGCCTAGAGCTTCATTTGATAACTTTAGCACCCTTGCCACAACCTTTTTAACCCATTTTCAGTTACCAATAATGTACGAAACAGGAACAGATATTCTTACCAATTTCAAATAGAAGATATTTCTTAGCTAAATGGTTGATTAAGTCATTGTTACCTTCTATCACAAAAGATGTGGCAAAGGGAGGGGTCATCACTAAAGAGCAAGTCATTGCTCATGCACAATATCTATACTTGATCTATACTCAGTTTGGGACACTCTATGACAAAATCCCTGATGCTCCTAGACTGGAATTTTCCATTCGTCCTCCTCCTAAATCAAACAAAGACTCTCATGCAAGTGATGGTGTGATAGGTATGACTAGCACGAAAACCGTAAAGGCTACATCGAATAAAGCTCATACTGTTTCTAGTCAAAATGTAAATGAAGAACTTCTCACCTCAGAGGTAAATGCCGTGTCGACTGACAAAGGAAAAGAACCAAAGAAACCAGGGGGAAAGAGGAAAAATAAAGGGAAAAATAAGAAATGGGAGGAGTTGTCTCCTAAAAAATCTTCTGCAAACCCTTCTGGAGAAAGGAAACCAAATCATCCACATAAAGCTGAGCTTAGGAAACTCTTAAAGAATTCAAAAACCTCAGCGGTATTGACTGATCCGTTTCCAAATCCAGCAACCAATATGGTTGCTAGTGACAATGCTTCCCCATCCCAAGTGCTCATGTTATCCATCTCAAAATAGAAAAATGATGCTTTGATATCAACAATGAATAAAGATTACGGGAATCCACAACTGTCGAACAACAACGCTATTGATCAATCTAGTAGTTCGACAACAACTTTGACCGAGGTTGTGCCACCCATCATTCTTGAGGTAATGATAAAGACGCCAAAGGGAGTAGTACACAAATCAACATTTAATCCTCGTGCTAGAGAAACATAGAACTATGATATAGTAGAGGACCTGGCCCAATTGTTGTCTGCTATGTCGACACTTGAGGTAGTGCAAAATAGCCCCCCCAAAAGCAAGCTCTATTATCAGAAAGAGATGGGATTGACCTAGCATATTCCAATCTTCTGGCCTTTAATCATGAAGGATATAACCCTTAGTTACCACCTCAACTTGCTTTCCTTATTCAAGTGAAAGCCCTCAACAAAACTGTTCATCGAACGATTATTGATGAGGGAGCATCTACATGCATTATGTTGATGAGTTTCTGGAAAAATTTGGGCTCACCACCTTTGTTGCGATCGTCAACGACATTGAAAGCATTTGATCGATGAAAATACACTCCATATGGGATTTTAGGTAACTTGGAAGTCGAACTAGGGGGCAAGATAGTGGAAATTTATGTTGAAGTTATCGACGGAAACCTCGATTACAACATCCTACTAGGAAGGCCCTGGATATATGCTATGGTTGCTATTGTGTCAACATACTTTAGAAAGATTGCATTTCTTTTCCAAGGAGAAATTACAATCGTCAACCAACAAATGTTTCTCCGCAATAGTTCACAAGTTACGGGAAGCATTCCAAGGATCCATGGGAGCTCTCATTCGCTTCAAAATATCATAGTAGGCCTACTAAAAGACTCGACATTCATGGGTACTTTTTCCCTACCGCCTCCAAACAATCTGGCGGAAGTGGCCACGGTGGGAACCTGTAATATGGTGTCTTCCATTCAGAACATATCCGATCACGATGTTAGCATGGATCATTGTGAGGTTTTTCCTCCAAGCCCAATAGAAATATTGTAGCAATCAATGTTTTCAGCATGGGAGGTGAACCCAAATCAACGCTCATCAAGCATTTGGATAGATAGGTCTAAAGAATATGGTTACCCTTCAGATCCTTGGTTGAATGTACATTCTATAGATGAAGGAATTGTTCAGTCAATGATGATTGATGGGACACCATGAGAAGATTACCACCATCGCTCCCATCTTCCGGATTATAAAGAAGATTGTTCCAGTGACCTTGATCATCCTTCAGTATTTGATTTCCTATTGAATATTATAAACACGGTGGATTCGGAGCAAAACTTGTCCAATATTGAAGAGACTATCACCATCAATATCTCGACCAAAACAAATGTTGTAGAGAATATTCATGTCGACAAATCTTGTTCTCCTTCAGAACTAGAAATATATTACGCTCTCTTTCATGAGTTCAGAGATTTCTTTGCATGGTCATATGAAGAAATGTCAGGCATTAACTTGAGTATAGTTGAAAACGAAATTAAGATGTATCCAAATGTCAAACCAGTACGACAACGGCTTCGGCAGGTACACCCAAAGAAAGTTGTTGCCATTAAGGCAGATGTTGAAAAACGTCTCCATGCTTGTTTCATTTACTTGGTTCCTCTGACTGATTGGGTATTGAATATTGTTCTTGTAATGAAAAAGCAAGGAACGATTAGAGTGTGTGTCAATTATAGGGATGTAAATCAAGCTTGTCCAAAAGACAACTACACTACACCCTTCATTGACCATATAATTGATGAATGCACTGGATGTGAAACCTTTTCATTTATGGATGGATTTTCGGGGTATAATCAAATAAATATCCGTCCACAGGAGTAGTCAAAGACTACATTTATTTGTCCGTGGGGCACATTCACTTACCACAAGCTACCTTTTAGTTTAAATAACAGAGGGGCAACCTTTCAGAGGGAAATGGTTTATGCCTTCCATGAAATCAAAAACATCGTTCAACCATATCTCGATGATCTTCTGGCTCATTTGCGAAAGCGGACCAATCATCCGCAACATTTCAGAGCGATATTTCTATGTTGCTGACACTACAAGATACGACTCAATCCACACAAATGTGTGTTTTGTGTCAGTTTTGGTCATTTACTTGGCTTTGTAGTCTCAAAGGATGGGATTCATCTCGACCCCTGTAAGGTTTAGGCAATCATTGATTTTCCTCCACCTTCAAACTTGCTTCAAATTCAGAAACTCCAAGGGAAAGCAAACTTTCTTAGGAGATTCATTCCAAATTATGTCAAACTTGCTAAAGGTTATACGTGTCTATTGAAAAAAGAAGTACCCTTCGTCTAGGATCAGGTTGCACTAGCTTCCTTTGATGTTCCAAAGGAATCCCTAATAAAGGCATCATTAATGTATGGTCCTGATTATCAAAAAGACTTTAACCTGTATTTGGCTGCAGCAGATACAACCATAGCAATGTTTTTAGTTCAATAAGATAATGGAATTGAACATCCTATCTATTATTTAAGTTGAAACTTAAATTATACAGAAACCAAGTACTCCTATGTTGAAAAGCTGACTCTTTCAACTGTTCAAGTGATACAAAGATTTCGACACTATATCCTCTTTCGAAAAACTACCATTTTGTCAGATTGCAACCCCATGACTTATATTTTTTCATGACGGTCAAGGGGATGGATTTGCCTCTAATCTGGAACACCTGGTTGGTAGGATCCCATGCATTGAGGAAATATTGCAATAAGTTGATTTGTTGCCTCATACTAGAGATGCGGAAGAACTTGAGAAAACCACAATTCCACAATGCAGTTACCATACTTGGATCATGTAGAGCAACCATGTCCTCTTCTTCATGCTTGTGTTCTCACCATGTAACAACCATTTTGGTCTGATGAATCTCTGAAAACAAATAATAGAAGAGTCAGAACCCTGATTTGGCAAAAAATAGGCAAAATTTCCCTCCTTGCGCCCATCGCACCCCAGCTGTGTACTGGGTGCGATGCATACTGACTGGCCAATGGCTAGCCCAATATGCATCGGACCTTTCGATATACACAGGGCGTAATTGGGGCAAAATGAATTGTTCAAACACCAGAGGCTCAGATAAGCAGGGAAACATGCTCAGAATTCAAAAAGGAAAGAATGCAACTAAAGAGCTTAGGTTTAGCTCCTACCTGGTCTAGGTGGCACCAAGAATCGTCCACAGAATCTCCCAGAATTAGCTAGTGAAAATCAAGGGGGAAATCACCTCCAAAGCTCCAACAATCTCAAGCTCAAATGAAATGGTAAAATGAGGGGGGAAAAACTACTTTTAAGTTACTTTTCACGTAATTCGAGTAAGGTATTAGTGTTTTAACTCATTTTTCAAGCATGTATTCTCATTTCTAATTAGTTTGATGGAACAATTGAATAGGTAGTACGACTGTCAAAAGAACATAGTGTTAAAAATGGGTCAAATATCAAAGACCATTATCACGAGCAGTGTTTATGCGAAGTTCAAGCTTGTTAAAAATTAAACCTAAGCAATGAGCAAATGTTCCCCCAGAGTTTAAGCTAATTAAAAAATGAACCAACCTCCAGTAAATAACCATTGCAAATGCATTTTCATTGGCTTTTGAGCCGTGGTCGTGTTCTTACCATCACCTCCACTATGTTTTAGCCAATCATACGCCTCCATTTGATTGTTTACCCTTTTGAGGAACAACTGCAACGAGTGATTTTGTTAGCCATCCTTGTGACACTGCCATGGTTAGAAAATTCCAAACCTTACCTAGAATTAGCAGCTACCCGAATATGTCACTTGTTCCTCAAAAACAAGTCTCCTTTAAGCTCTTTTCATCTGACTTGTAAAATATGAAAAGATTTCCAAGAAATTGGCATCTCCAGCTCGTTAAATCTATCGAAAGTGCTATCCCTCCTCTAGATTTTAATCTTTTGGACCTGAGGGATTATTACACAGAAGGATCGAGTGCTTGTCTTGTTCGGCTCATTAAAACTATCGAAAATTCATCCCTTTCATATTATTTTATACTTTTTTAGACTTAAGGGATTATATGACGAAAAAGGATTACTAGAGTTTCCTTTCTGTCCCTTTTCAGACTCTAAAAGTGAAAAAGGACCTAGTTGTCCTTGCCGTTAAACTCGTTAAAAGCAATAGGAACAAACTTGTCCATAGAGACAAGAACGAGTTTCATTGTCGTTAGGCTCGTTAAAACATAGCGACAGGTATTCCCGAAGGGAAACTTATAGAAAAAGCATATGATGTCCTCCTCAAGCTTGATAAAAATAAAGAGGTATTGGTTAGCAATGATTGTGGAAAATGGGGAAGAAAACTTGAAGAAACTTTATTTGTATCGAGTCGCTCTTGAACATGACACTTTCACTCCATCACCATGATTGAGTCGTGTTGGGTTATTTCTTTCACCGGTCATACTACCGTTGGTCCATCATACCATCCATATTTGGGGTTAACAGTACCAATCCATTTCAATGTCGCCGATATGTTCAAGAGAAGTCAATCAGAGAATTAACCAACCCAGCTTGTGTTTCACCTGCTGAAATAACTTCACGCTTTATTCTTTCATGACTGCCACCTTGAACCCTGTATCATCAGATCGTTTTCACCTCCACAAAATAATTTTCTCCATTCCATGTCATAGATGTGGGATTCATTAAGGCTCTCCTACGACGGGTCACTTCTTGTCGATGACAACTCATTATCCAAGAAGTTGACATAGGATAAATCCTTTCAGTTCTTTGAAGCTTGCATGCCTCATTGGCAAGTTTCTCACTTCCTGCGACAGGTTTACAACAATGGCCTTCGACCGAAAGATTTTGCGAGGTGTTCGATGCCAAGTCCCATTTTCACACCATGCGAATTGTACTGTAGTACCTTGAGGGTCATCATCATTATCGATGATTCCACTCACACCTATTAACAGCTTACACCATTGGCTAGTAATCAGATGATGCCTTTCCATGTTCGACTCCAGAACATTTTTCACATGGATTGACTTGTACTTCGGGTGAAGATTGGATGAGCTTGAAGACCCCGGATCTAGTTTCATCCATTTGGGGTGCGATATATTTAAGAAAATAAAGACATCAAATGTACATCATTGCTGCATAGATGATCATCCGAATCAAAGGATGATGGCTCTATCAGAATCATCAGTCTGCCACACAGACGGTTGTTTTTCCTATGTACATGAAAATGAAGTTATAAAGCTGAGCATGGGAATGCTCGCCTCAGCTAGATCATGAAAATATTATGAAGATTATGTATTGTATTATATCTTATTACAGGTGGCCTTCTAGCTCGAAACACCTCAGATCCTCATGATAAAGAATTTCACCCGACATCAAAGATTTATGACGTCATACTTTAGGGGGCAACTATTATAGAAATATTTGGGCACTGCAACCCCAATCATATATGTCCATAAAACAAGGGCTTCTGAGTCCCTAAAAGTGTTGTTTCATACCCTAAAGGAACAAGGTCAGTTGATTACATCATCTCCCAGAAGTTCTCCACAAAAAATTTCTCAGAACTGGTCAAAACTGGACCATAGAGACTGCTCAGTGCAGAGGGCATGATGCATCTCACCTACCATATGCAAAAAGTTGGATACATACTGAAAATCCCTTTTATAGGGTGCGATGGGCAAGAGTAGACAAATGGCAGAGACAGTTTGCAAGGTTGATGATCATGGAATCTTCTAGAAACTTCTCCTGTGAAACTTGCCTCTCTGAATTTTCCCAGGGATGAGTAAGAGATCATCAATCTCCAAGTGGAATCAAGAACTATCAGAGAGAAGACACTAATCAAAATTGTAGAAGCAGACTTACCCCTTTACAATCATCTATATATGGATCCCTCATCCCAGAGATCCAAAGGCTGGAATCTTGTGTCTTGTAAGGAAGTGTTGTTGGTTTCCTGGTGGAATATCATAGTGTTGGGTGATCTAAGCTTTTCATGAGGTGAAGAAGGGCTTTCATGCTAGGAGGGTGATGCTGGGTCAGATCAATGGGTTGTAATTCTCTCTTCTAATCTTTATATTAATAAAGCTATTCAAGTTTTCCTCCACATTCTTGTATGTCTGATAATATATGCATTTGTGTGGTCAATATATATCTGGTCCTATATTGTTTATGATTGTAGATCTCTACACTTTGAAGGCATTATGCTGCTTTGAATTTATAGGCACTCTTTGAAGCGGAGTAATTAAGGGAGGAGCGGCAAAGATCCGTTAAAGGGGAGAAGTAACAAGCAAGGAACCAAGCGGAAGATTGAGGTTGGTATTCTTTGCTCTTCTCCTATTTACTTCTCGTAAAGGAAAATGAAATTAACTTTAATATGTTTGTTTTTAAGATAGCTACCCATCTTAGTGGGACTAACAGCTCTGAATAGACACTAGATTTCTCGATAACAGATATAATTTTTCATTTAATGCAGAAATGAAGCTAGGCCATTTGGAAAGAAGATTATCCACTCTCTTACTACTCACAATTTTCTCTCCCACCAAATGAGAGTGGTGCTACTCAGCCAAAGAGAGGTGAGCTAAATATTTCCCTTGTCCTCATTGATCTGCTGAATCCTGTAGTAGATTTCAAGTTGCGTAATTGAGTTGTTAAGATTTTTTGCATTACTTTCGCCATTAAACATGGGAAGATCAAATTTGACATCTAATTTAAAGAAAGGTTTCTTAGATGCATCCCTTAAATTTCTATGATTATGGTGATGAGAGGAAGAAGAACTTTCACTCATGGAAGGAGAAGGAGGGGGTTCTTCTCCACCATTTCCATGCACTGAACCTTGCTCTTATGGGTTTCTCTCTTTCGCTTTCTCCAACCTTGAAAGAAATTGACCAAAATTCTCTGCCATTGTATAGAAGGTTTTGTGGAAATTACATTCCTCTTCATGACGAGTCTCTTCATGTGCCATGTTTCTCCTTCGATGTGCATGCCCCACTTCGGGACCAAAAGATTTTAGCTTCCCTTCACCTCTTCGAAGCTTGTTTCTTGTTAGCATACAAACATGAAATTCACATCTAAGAAAAGACCTACTTTCATACCACTTGATCCAAAATCATTTTCTTATATATGTGTTAAGGAATTACATGCATAAATTGTAGCTTAACTGAGAAAACTTAGTGTGCACATGGGACAAAAGAAGAAACACATAAAGCATGAAAGAAGACAACAAGACTTAATAATGAAGTTCGTCAAACTTGGAGTACATCTCTGAGCCCTGGTCAATCAATTGGGAGGCCTTCATTAATTAAGTGGCATGAAAAAGAAGAGTACAAGCATCAGTTACAAAATGGAGTTTTATACCTCCATACTGACAAATGGCCAAAAAATGCAAAACTTTGATGGAGAAATAGACAAAACCATTGTATTCATGGTGTCAAGAAGTACTGAAACCATATAAAAATTTTCAAATTCTGACAAATCGAAATTGGAGCCCTATTGCAAAATTCTACCTTGAACTGTGTGCACTACCTCCTCTGCCTGAGTGCACTATAAAATTGTGTTTAAATAAAAATTAGCTAGTATATTTTTCAAGGAATCTATTGTGGCGCAATTGGTAAAAATTGGTAAGTAGTTGAGGAGGGGTCGAGTGATCAAATCCCGACCCTTCCCTTTTATCCATGTAATATGTTTAAGTGTAATTTTGGGGGGTGGGTCCATCGTACTTGGTGGCTCGTTCCCCCATTTTTGTTGCCCTTTTATTCGTTGGGTGATGTGGAGGGGCGGTGGGGTTAACAACCCGTGCCCCCCACTATGTTTATTTGTTATGGGAGTTGTGGGGTGGTGGGGACATGGCTGCCCACCCCAGTTGTTTGTTGTTTGATCCATGGGATGTCCAGAGGGGCCAAGGGTCATGGCCCACCCCTTCATAAACAACCATATTGTTACTCAATTTCAGTTGGGGTGGTGGGGTTGGTGGCCCGCCACCCTTTTATTAATATTTTTTTGTTTAAATGAAAATAAAATGGCAAGTTTTTGAAAATTTTGTTTTGGACCACATGAGTCATTTTAAGTAGGCCATATTTTCACCCCTAATTTGGTCGGAGTTGGTCATATTTTGTTGGTGGCCCGCCACCCTATTATTAATATTTTTTTGTTTAAATGAAAATAAAATGGCAAGTTTTTGAAAATTTTGTTTTGGACCACATGAGTCATTTTAAGTAGGCCATATTTTCACCCCTAATTTGGTCGGAGTTGGTCATATTTTGTTGGTGGCCCGCCACCCTATTATTAATATTTTTTTGTTTAAATGAAAATAAAATGGCAAGTTTTTGAAAATTTTGTTTTGGACCACATGAGTCATTTTAAGTAGGCCATATTTTCACCCCTAATTTGGTCGGAGTTGGTCATATTTTGTTGGTGGCCCGCCACCCTATTATTAATATTTTTTTGTTTAAATGAAAATAAAATGGCAAGTTTTTGAAAATTTTGTTTTGGACCACATGAGTCATTTTAAGTAGGCCATATTTTCACCCCTAATTTGGTCGGAGTTGGTCATATTTTGTCCATCAAAAAAGGTCAAAATTACACCTTCATTAACAGTGCCCAGTCTTCAAAAGTCAACCTAACTTTGATTGCCTCTATTTTCTTCATCAGGAGTCAGATTGGAGTGTCGTTCACACCATTAGAATTAGGGAGACAAGCACCTCTATATATTGTCAAGTTCATCACATTTTCACCACTTTTAATTTTGATTTTTTTCCGTGCCACTGTGTCTAAATATCCACTTGGATCATTGAGCTTCCTAAATATCTATTTAAAGTAGAGAATCTTAGGATATGCAATTTGTTTCCTCCAACAATATCTCTAATTTATAAATAAAATATCAAAGAATGTAATGTTAACAAATTTGGTAACAATCACAAATAATGGATGCATATTGAGTAGGAAATTACCAAGATTCAAAAACCATAATCCTACAGGGAATAATTGAGGAGATAAAATAACAAATGATAGGCACATCCCTTAAGATATAAGAGCACCTAAAAGAAGAAATTTTTTTGTGGAAGCAACGAGAAGGGTCTAGTGGCTTCAATAAAGGGAAAAACACTTGATTCTTCCAAAGATCTATGCTAAACTACCAACAACAAAATCAGATATCTAGCCCTAAAATAACATCCAACCATAAAATGGAAATCATGAGGCTATAACTTAGGTGTCACTCAACGATTTTAAACTTCTCCGAACTAAATCCACCCCTCATAGAAGGCCAACCATACAAAAAACATCAAAAATATTCCGAAAACTGTTACCAAGGAATAGAATGATCTTTTACTCAAGGATATAACAATGTAAGTAGTAGAAGCCGTAGGTATTGACATACCAAAAGGAAAATTCTTGATACCTAATGGACTTAATATCTATAGGTTAATCAAACCTTCTAGTGAATCATAGGTCAAGATGTATGTCACATTGTCAAAGGATGTAGATACTGATAATCCATTCTCTCATCTTTAGAAACCACATTGATTACTCTCATCCTAAAATCATCGGGAGCTATCTCTCCCTATAACTACAAACCTATAGCCCTTTGTAATATAAGATATAAAATAATATCCAAATCCATCTCCAACAAACTCAGTCTCATCCTCCTCTATCTTATTTCTCTCAAGAAAATAGGTTTTCTAGAAGGCAGGAAAAGATTGGACAAGACCATCTTAGCTCAACAACATATTGATGAGTCCCATAAAAAGGTACATTTTGAATATTAAGATGATATCTTCTAGCCTTAAAAATATCCTTCTCTTGCATTAATTCACATTTTCATTATATTATCCCTAGTAATAGGAGTCAAAAGTGTTTTTCATAGTATGCGGCATAATGTGATTTAATTGCAGGAAAATGAAGCACTTTTTAGGATATTACTATGTATGGGATTAGTGGAGATAAGTAGGAGAGAATGTATGGGATTTTTCCGCCTCCTTAATTCTCTATACTCACCTTGGTATCACCTTATCCTCTCTCACTAGTTTGATTTCATGGGAAATCGAGTGACTCTTGTTCAGAATGAAGATCAAGAAGGACAAGATCCACCATTTTTTAGATGGAGGGAACCATTCATAATTTCAAGGGAACTACTTCAATTTCCCTTTTTGTATAGATAAACTAGGATAATAGCTCATTAAGATTCAATTTTTTTGTTCATCTAGGTGTAGCTATTGAGCTCCAGGAATTGACATTGTTATTTTCAATTGTATTAGAGCTATAGTTTTTGATAATGAAAAGTTGAATTTTAAGCTATATCTAAGTTAGTTCTAGAGGGCTGAGACCCTTCGGTTTGGACCCAAACCAGAGGCTTTGGACCCTCTTCCTTCACTTATGTTTCTTCTTGATTCAAAGAAGTTAGTATTTTATTTCATTTCAGTAGAAATTAACCTATAAAATTGTTTGGTTGTAGTTGCTAAATCACCTTCCTTAGGGGAGAATGACTAGAAGGATTCACAAACACAACCCTAAAATATTATGTTTATGATTTCCTGGAAGAATATTAGTGTTAGTTTTCCTATTTTAAATTTTATTTATGAATTATTAGAAGCCATTATAGTGATTAGATCAATGGTATTGTATGAATTAGGTTCCATTTAAATTCAACTCATCTTTTCCATTATAAGTATTTCATTTATGTAAATGATAAATGGATGCATGTATGTGATTAATTGCAAGGCTGATTAATATATAGATAAAGGAACCTTCACCACTTCCATCATGATATCTTTCATCTTCTCCTTCGACCTCCAAACTCTATTGCAAAAACCCATTTCATACCTTATTTTTCCTAGGTCACCTAAAGCACTCATTCTAGTGCAAGACAAGCCTCCACGAGGTCCTGAGCTTGGATAGAGGCTCAAACTACCCCCTTTCATTTTATTCAACTAATATCACCCTCTCCATACCCTTAAGACAATGTTTCCATCCTCAAAAACCACTCATACTCCCACTTGTAGCATTACAAGCATGCCTCTAGCATTAATGGCCTTTAGTAGCAATCCCTTGTAGAAAACTTGTAACATATTTTTTCTTCATAATTTTCAATCTACACTACATATTTGACTTAGGATAGATGCATAATGACCGCCATACATGGTAATATGATCATGAAAATCTCTTAGACCACTCCAAACCTTCCTTGTTTTCACTTTAGAAACATAGTAGGGATAGCCTCTTTATCATGCGAGTAGGTTATTGATTTATGAGAATGTATGAACTAGATAGATGGTACCTACAATTTTGATTGGGTGTTTGATGAATTATGCAAGATGAATTAGTTCCCTTTATGCAGGTAGATGAGTTAATTTGAGGAATTATGCATGATAACATAGCTTCATTTATGCAAGTAGGTTATCCATTGTCTTTTCATGAATTGAATAAATAGGGTTTTACAAGTTGTTTCAATAGTATTTTTATTTTTAGAAGCTTTCACTCTAGTTTAGTAGAAGGAAGAGTCTATGAGGACTTTCTGACCTAATCTCATAATTGAGGGTGGCATAAGTGGAATCTTATCTTTTGTGCATATAGCATTGTCACCTCGAAGTTTGTATGAACCCTGGGTTGATAATTTGAGTTGAGGAGCCCCTGGGAGTTGCAATGTCCCCGATGCAATATCGGGGCTCACCAGTATTTTGTGTCATTGTTGGTGAGATAAGTAACTAGATGTTGTTTCAAGTTGAGCATTGTTTTCTATTTTTCGTACTGTTTTTGAAAAGGTGACATTAAGACAAAAACCACGCCTTGTAGGGTTAGATATAATAAAGGAAAATTCCTACCAAAAACCCCCACATGTGCAAACAATCAATATTCACTCTTCTACAGTGGCTTTCAACCTTGCTATATGAATACATGGGAGTTAGAAGACACTTTAGGTAAGCAACCAAATATATTTTAAGAACCTATTGGGGAAGAAGAATAATCCACTTCACCTACCCAAATCATGGATGAAAAGAGTGACAATGAGGATTTCCCTATGAGAGATACCAATTGAGAGCATAGAATGAAGAATATAAGCCATACGTCCCTACCATACTTCCATTGATTAAATCTTGAGGACCTGATATCTTCATGTTTGAATTTTTTCTTGTCTTTAATATCTATGACTCTGTATCTGATGAGCAAAAGTTGAATTCATTCCCCTCTACCATTAAGGATGTGGATCGGTTTATGGGACTATGCTAGGATAACATTAATGCCTGGGTTGAGATGAAAGAATCCTTCAATAAAAAGTACATGGGAAACAGTTGGTCTAAAGAAACCAAGGAAGAAATATATAGGATGAATCTTGGGATTCATGAATCCCTAGAATACTATGAGGAGAGATTTCAACTCAGTCATAGGAGGGTTAGTTGCACCCTTGATCCTGAATCAATCAAACTAGTTCTTCTCCAAGGGATTCGAGAAGACATGTTGGATACCCTCAACATGCTATCTGGGGGAAATATTTATCATTTATCCAATAATCACTCTAGGGCTCCTAGAAAGAAAGGTAGGTCTAGTCAAATCTTGGTCAGTTCCTTTCCCTCCACAACATCGATTAGGAATTAGATACACAACATGTTGGAGGATTTAAAGAGTTAGATGTTGCAGAAATTTGCACTACAAATGGATACCGTGAAAATAAAAAGAAAACGGGAAGAAAAAAGGGCACAATCTATTTTCTACCCAAGATGCACCAAAAGACTTCCTATGAATGATTGCCCCTTAAATGTCATACAGGTCTACCTAGTCTGTGAATAAAATAATGAAATAGATAAGTTCCCTTCTTTTCGGGAATAAAATTTGTATTCCAAGGAGAATAAGGTGGTTCAAAGAAACTTTGTTTCATCAACCAAAGAAGTCCTCAAGGACCTGGGCCATATCAACAAGGCATGGAAGGTGCACACTAATCATATTAGAATCCAAATCAGAATACTCCCTTGCAACCTTGGTACTCTTCCAGTCCCCCATATCGTCCACAACTTCTCAACCATCTAATTAATACATATCCACTGACATCTTCTCAATGGGGCAACCCATCACAAGGTTTGAGGCCTCAAGTTAACTAGCCTCCTACTTTACTACATACACACCAGCCTCAGCCACAACTCACTCATCCTACTCCACCTAGGAAACCTCAAATTCCTACTCAACCAAATATTAACCCGAATAATAAGGAAGCATAGTAGGTCCACAATGCAGCGACATCTTACCCTGCTTATGCCATGGAAATCTAGGATATCGACCTCAAGATCGGGAGAGTTCTTCAAGATAAGCACCCAGCTTCTCCCCCTAAAGAGCTTGAAGGAGAGAAGGAAGAGAGTCTTATTCAAGTCAATCCACTTCCTTTTAATGAGTGGTTGATCCACCCTAGCTAGCACACCTCAGAATAGGTTCTACTTTTCGGATAATTGAATAATTTTTGTGTTAAAATACCCCTTCTCTAGCCTATTAAATATGTTCCCATATATAACAATGTCATCAAGGAGAAATATTTCAAGCATATTGGGAGAGGAAAAAGATACACCCCCACCGTAAATGTGGAAATTATCTTATTTGATGTTTGGGTGAGTGATATGCCTGAAATATCTAGATCAGGGAAGCCTTGTAGTAAATGTGCACATTCATCTATTTATAGTCCCTAAGGCCCTGATTGATACTGGGGCTACCGTCAACATGATCACTAAGGAAACCATGCCAATTCTAAACCTCCAAGGAGTTTTGAGAAAGATTACCACAATGTTGTAGCTTGTAAACATATCCACAGTACTTGCTGAGGTAGTTATCGAAGATGTTATTGTCTCCATTACCTCTTGAGATGATCCTAGTGATTTCCTAGATATTTGGCCCAAAAACAAGTGTAATGTATATCCTCTCATCTTGATCAGGCCATGATTAGCCACTATTGATGCTTACATTATATGTAGGGTTGGGAACATGACCATTAAGAATGGACATTTGTCTAAAAAATTAGTATTGTACCATCCTACTCAAACTTATGTTCAGCATGAATTACCCTTATGGCTAAAAGAGGAGGAAGTAGATGAATTATATCACACCAACCCCCACCCAATATGAACTCTAAGCCTCATTACAGCTTGGGGGAAACCTGATGAAGAAAATCTTATTCACCATATCCTTCAGACTCAACCTCCCACTCCCATACCCATTGATGAGTTGATGAAAGGATCTGAGTGTAATCCTTGGGATGAATTATTCCCTATTAAATAAAACTCATAGCATGTCAAGGTTGTAGATTTTCGCCAATATAAAACCTTAAATATCAATCCTTCTCTCTCTTCTAAGCAGGAATAACACTTGTGCTAAGTGTTGAGGCGACACTTAGATGCTTTTGCTTAGGACTGTAAGGAAATGAAAGGTTTGCATCCCTCGATCTGTACTCACCATATTTACATCAAGGAGGGATGCAAGCCTATTCACTAACCCTAGAGGAGGACGAATCCATTGCTCAAGGACATTATGAAGGAATAACTTCAAAAATTATTTGATTTCAGGTTCATATGCCCTATTTGAGATAGTGATTGGGTGTCACCTCTTGTGTTAGTTACTAAGAAGAATAGGGATTGGATGATCTCTGTGAATTATAGGGAGTTGAACAACACCACAAATAAGGAACATTGTCACTTGCCCTTCATTGAGAAAGTGTTAGTTGGCCTTGCAGGGAAGAAATTATTCTCCTTCCTTGATCGATTTAGTGCATACAATGAAATCCATATTAGCCTCAAAGAGAAGGACAAGACCACAATCACATGTCCTTGCAGTACCCTTGATTATAAAGTTATTCCATTTGGTTTGTGCAATTCCCCTCCTACCTTCCAAAGTGATGTTCTTAGTACTCACACTGAATTGGTTCATGATTATGTGGAAATATACATCGATGATTTCCCTCCTTACGAATGTGACTTCCATGAAGCTCTCTCCAGTTTGTGTAAGGTTTTGAAAAAATGCATTGAAATGAATCTCTCTCTAATCCTTCAGAAACGTGAGTTCTTAATGAATTAGGGGATTGTCCTTGTCCATTTCATCTCCAAGGAATGGTTACATGTAGACCCAAAAAAAATTCCAGTCATCCAAAGGTTTCCTACTCCTTAGAAGCAAAGGGATTCCAAGAGCTTCTTGGGACTAGCAAGGGATTATAGGAGATTCATCCAATACCTAAGTATAGTGGCTTCACCATTGTTTGGTTTACGAACCAAAGTTGAAAACTTTTGTTGGACCAGAAGTTTTCAACAGGCCCTTGAAGTGTTGAAGGAAAGGTTGACTAATACACCCATCCTAAGAGCTCTCAACTAGGAATTGCCTTTCCATATCCATACTAGTGCATCAGATAATGATGTGGGGGGGAGCTTTTTGAAAATTAGAGTATAAGTTTCCTTATGCCATTAGTTCATTAATAAGAATTTGTCTAAAGATGATTTGAATTGCACTGTCACTGAAAAATAGCTCTTAGTTGTAGTACAATCTTTAAACAAATTTAGCCACTATATCACTGGGTACCAAAATTTTGTTTGTATTGATCATGAAACCATTAAATATTTGATAAAAAAGCTTGATTTTAATGCTAATATAATTAAGTGGTTGTCATTACTACAACATTTTGATTTGACTATAATTGACAAACCATGAAAAAAAATTGTGGTTTCATATTTTTTGTCCACGTTAACCTTGCTTGTAGGTAATGAAGAGATGGTGGATGCTAAACTCTCATATGAGCAACTATTTTCTGTCTTGGTTCTTTCTCCCTGCTTTTCTGACATAGAACACTAGATTTTTTATGGGAGATTCCCTCCTAATATATCACCCAAGAAGAAAATAAATATTGAAAGGAAAAGCCCCTCTTTCACTTGGATTGGTGATAATATTTTTAGATTGGGACCAGATCAAATCTTGAGGAGATGTGTAAGAGAGGAGGAGGTGTTTGAGATCCTTTTAACATGCCATGATGGTCCTTGTGGAGGTCATTTTTTTGCAAAAAGGATGATCTATTTGTCAAACATGTATTATAGACATGTTAATAATTCCATTTATGCCAATGTGTGTAGTAGATTGATAAGATTGCAAATTAACTGAGTAAAGACAAAAAGATAACGTAGTGTTTGATGATGGAGTTCACCAGAACCTCCCTAGCTACCTCTTCGGGAAACTTCTCAATTAGAAAACCACTCTTATTAGGCTTCAAATGTGCACTTACAATAATGACATCAAATTTAGAGGTCCATATGTAGAAAAGGACTACATAATAGAAATCAACATGAAAATTCATGAAATTTGAGTATAAAATCGACTATATTTGGACCAAGTGACCTCTGGACCTCCCAAAAGCAATTCTCCACCTACAACGCTACCAAATTTGGAGAAAATCCACCAATATGGAAAAATTCCACTAATTGTAGAGGATGACCACTAACTCTCGTGCTCACACTCGTGGTTCATGCTTAAATATAATAAAATTCATTTTCACTATACCAAAGAGTATGGTGGTGTAATAGTTAAATAGCATAGTTGAGTAGGGGAGGTCGGAAGTTCAGCTCCCCTCAACCCCAATCAACAGTGTGTTTTGAGATTTGATATGACTTTGATATATATTGTTTATATTATAAGTTGTGAAACCTCATCCTGTTGCCACTCCATTTGTGTGGCATATTTAGAGTTGGGGGTGATAGAGCCACCAATTATGGTGGGCTCCAGTCCTATTTAACTCCACTCAAATATATAGCTAGTAAATACAACCAAACTTGTTATCCTCTCACGAACTTCCCATTGGATATGTTTGTTTTCCGGATTTGTTGAGGTCTTTGCTGGATTTGAGGTTATAGGTTCGATTCCCATGGAATCTGTTGCCACCTTTTTTCAAATTCCTTTGGCCACTTGGACTCAATCCAAACTTCTACATGGCAACTCTAGATTGGTTGTGTGCTCCTCGCTATCCAACTATATGCCTAGTCACTAATGATTCATGGGGTCATGTGGCACTTTGAGGTCGTGCCATGCGACCCTTTTTTTTTTTAAATTGGATATAATTCAACTGGGCATAGAATTCACATACGATTTCCATTTGATGTGTTGTTTATGGTGGTGAGTGCATATCATCGAGAAATTCGACATGCTACTATGTGTCAATGCATTTGAAGCCATTTGAAAATGAGTGTTTGCATTGATCCACCTCCATCAAAGGAAAAACTTTAAAGTTTAGGTTGGTTACCATTAACACACCTTACATAACGATGCAAGGATATAAACCACTAGATGAGATCAATGCCAAAAAATGGGAAAACCCACACCTAGGGATGAAATTACATTTGAACCTCAAGTGGCATTAGAGCCATTTGACTAGTGGGAAATAGATTTCATTCGGCCAATTCATCCACGATCATGGCAGAAAAAGTACATCATTATGTGCATTGATTACTTGACAAAGTGGGTTGAGACAATGAGATTCAAAGCAACAATTGAGAAAAAAGTGGTAGAATTTTTAAGAGAGGGCATCTTCTACAAGTTTGGGTATCCGAGGGAGGTAGTCATTGGTCAAGAAGCATAGTTCAAATCCAATTTTATTTATGATATCATGAGGCATCACGACTTCCTATCACCCCCTGAAGAAAATGGGCAAGTAGAGGTCACAAACATAGCACTGAAAAGCATCCTCACCAAGATTATTAGAAGCAACAGGAAAGATTGTGCTCATAGACTAGTAGAGGCCACTTGGGCCTTTATTACAACTTCAAAAACCACCACTGGATTCACTCCATATGATTTGTTTTATGGGAAGAAAGATATGCTTTTTATGGAGTTTGAATATAATACTTTGATAATGGAATCTTAGTTCGACTTAGATGTCACCACAACACAAAAAGAAAGGTTTCTCCATCTCAATGACTTAGATGAGTTTAGAATGCAATTTTTCTAACACATTAAAGTCATATAGCTGGAAAGGAAGGTCTGGCACGATAAGAATATCAAGTAATGTACTTTTCAAGAATATAATTGGGTCTTGTTATATGGTTCTAGGTTTAAGGATTTGAAAGGGAAGCTAATGAAAAGATTGTTGTGCCCATACCTAGTGGAGAAGTGTCATGAAAATGGATCTGTCCAAATTAGAATATTTGATGGGGAAGGAATTTCATTGCATGTAAATGGCTACAGGTTGAATTTATATAAAAGACCTTTATCCAAGGAGGAATTTATTAGTTCAATAAGAAAGGAATTGAATGTGATTGCAGTTTCATAGCTTTCAGTCCACAAGACTCTTAGAATTTATTTAAAACAAACAAATAAAAAGAGGCCTAGATGAAAACCTCTATGAGGCATCTGATGCCAACTCTTGGGTTGAAAACCTCTCCGAGGAAACCCATGAGGGAAAAGAAATAAAAAAATTAAAGATCCCTAGGTGAAAATCTCTCTTGAGGCACCTAGGGAAATAATGAAGGTTGAAAACCTCCTTTGAGGTAGCCTATGTGTCTCAAAAAAAAAAACAAAAAAGAGAGAAAATAAAAGAGAAAAATGAAGAAGCATATATATTATTTCATAACCTTTATTTTGTTTTGTAGAGATCTACAGAGTGGAATATTCCATACCTACAAGCTAAGACCCATAGGTTGCCATCCATTCCTTTATCCATACACCCCATGTCCATTGTCTCCATTCACATTCCTATCTCTCTCCACCATCCGATCATCAAGAAATCGAAAATTTATCTCCTCTTTGTGATGCTACAGGAAGGAAATGTGTTGCTATAGAAGGAGTCTGTGGAGCTATAGGAGGGAGATCAGATGAGGAAAATGATAAAAAATACCATCCTACCTTTGATAAAGGGTAAAGAGGTTCATCCTATGACATCTCCATCATCCATCAACCATCCATCCACTCAGTTCACAAAAATATTTCTCAATTGTCTACATGAAAAAAACACAGAAGCTATCATTTTCTATCTCTATAGTACCTACACTACTCCATGATTCTAACCCTATCCTCACCACTCATTGTCATATCCCTCATCTCCATCATGCCAACTCAAGACTTAAAGAGGAGAACAAGAGACTTACACGAAGAAAATTGTCTTTTAGAAACCTGTACAGCCATAGAGGAATCATTGTCATTATCATTTTTTTCCACCACTAGAAGGGATGATGAATCTCGTTTTGCAACCATGAAGATACACCTCATTCTTAGGGAGGCTTTCCACTAGCAGCAACAACTTGGATATTAGAATATCCACCTACAAACACACAACCACTTCAACAATCGAGGAAGAATAAAACATGAAGGCATGCATAGGAGATGAGTCGAAGAGTTCAAATACCTTGAGAATAATGTTGTATGGTCTACCTCTAGCATGCAAGCCTTTATAATAGATTGATCCATAGGTAGGATTAGGTATGGAAACCCTATTCTCCATCTTCATAAAAATGACAAAAACTATTTTAAGTGAGAATAGGTGTTTTAATAGGCTGCTTGTGGCCAGTGAACTTGGCCATCCTCAACTAGTCAACTCAAGTATGACTTAAGTCACCCATGCAACGTGGAAATGTAAACTAGAAAAATATTGGTGTCCTCGAAGAGTCGGGTGATAATCACGAGCAGGGAAAGACGATGACAGCTAGTGGGTGCAATGAAGCACAAGAAGAAACATATTTTAATGCCAAGACGGTACAATGCTCCAAGATTTTAACCAAAAAAGGATATTATGTGTTGGATTGACTCCATTTACACCATTACTCATTCCAAAAACCAATGGAGGAAGGATGAGCTAGTCCATCGAGAAGCTAGAGTTCCACCCTGGAGTTTTGAACCCTACCTACACAATGCTATAGGGAAAAGATATAGTCAGGCATGCACTTGATATACGAGGTCCAAGATGAGCTACAGGGGGATTTGATAGGATAAAAAGGATTCACAGGGGCTCGATACTATCTCAAAAACTTTATGCCCACCCATAATTGTTGTGGGAAGAAGTAAATGATACCCTACTTCTTTGTTTCTACACACAATTTCATGGATGCTCTGATTGAAATTAACAAGATATATCAGTCAATTCTTCAATAGGGGATCCTTTTGGAAGTTTTTTTTACTAAGATAAAATAAATACCTTGGTAAATATAACTTTGAGAACCCTTGTTCCTCATTATCACCAAGAATTATCTCAATGTTTCACCATTATTTTCATGACACTGTTTCACCACTGGGACTGCTTGAATGTTTTAAATTCCACACCTACATAGCATGAACGAGTAATAGAAAGGAGATGGGGGAGTACTTAATACCGGGGAGCCATCAAACACATAAACACCCTCTTATATTTGACACATTTAGAAACCAAGAGTGGTTGGGTTTATTTGAGCTAGTAAAGGAATATGGTGATGACCTTGCGCATCAATTTGACACATCATTACAGACTCAAGTGGAAGACATTTCCATAGTTGTTGTCAAGTTATTTTCCATTCCTCTCACTCAAGAAGCTATTATAAGAGGTACCAACTTGTCTCTAGGAATGATATGGAGCAAAGAAGACAAGCAAGTAAGTGTCACAGCTAGGAAAAGCTTCTTCCTTTCAAAAGAGAAGCATGCATAAGACAAGAATGGAGTGAGGACAGAAAGTTTTCCTTAACCTTCAGATGAGGTAGCCTACCATATCATTAAATATATGTCTTGTGAAGGGAGATTAAGTGTAGTTTATGCCTACCACTTTAGGTTTTTCCAAGAGCTAAGATTCGAGGTAGGCTTACCCCTTTTCTCAAAGACTTAGTATCCCTCATTTCCTTTTGTAGTCAATCGTGGAGATGAGTTAGAAGCCAAGGGAATGAAATAATTAGAATTTATCTCACCATGTACTCAGGAAATTAATAGTGGTAGATTCTCTAAACCATTTCAGAATCCTTGTCCTACGGAACAAATTTGTAGACATGGATAGGGACACTTTCGTAGAAACTCCAACCTCTAGTGTTGGATGAAGAGAGGGAAAACCAGAGGAGGAAGGGGAATAAATATCAGAAGAGGAAGAAAGAAAGATAGAGGAGGAAGAGGAAGAAAAAACAAAGGGAGGATAAGTAGAGATAAAAGGATAAGAGGAGGAGAAGGAAGGAGAATCAAGAATAACCCCTGGGAAGAATTTTACACACCAAGGAGCAAAATACATTGAACAAGATGTAGCTACTACCTTATTTACAATGGGCACTCTTGTGAAGCCTAATAGGGAGCTATAAATACCAAGTCAAATGTATTTCAAAATCAGGAAGACCACTAGAATTAGACAAGGAAAGCCACAAACACCTACAAGGGTTCCTATAATTATTGATGAGTCACCAAGAAAAAAGGAAGAAATATGACCTAGTGAGGGGAACATTCAAGAGGTCACTCCTAGAACTCAAAAAAGTCACTCATAACACCTATCAATATGCCTACTGCTATGTCTATCCCCTTGAAGAAGCCAAGGACACAATCTACCTTTGAGGAAGGGGAAAATAGAAGGTACAGGGGAGACAAAGTTTGCTACAAGAGGGGTAGAATGTGCTAGAAACATAACATGGGAAGCTATACGAACCGAAGAAAGTTTCACAATAGGTAGCCACCACCTCAAAAATTGTTGTAAAATACCTACAAGAGCTCCAAGAATCTAGCCCACAACCTAGTTTGAGCTCCTACTATAAATTCATTAAAGGAAGGAGGTTTATTCATAAAAAATTTGCAGTCGCACTCCTTTATGAGGTGGAAATAGAAAGAGGTATAACCCAAAGGTGGATGAAAAATTCTAAATCTGATAAGTTGGATAATATAGGCCTCATGGATTAAAAGACCATTGCAATGAACAAAGAATTAAGTGAGATGAGAATGAGATAGTCATAATGAATGATGAACTACAAGAAGAAAATATGAGGTTGAGAGAGAGCTTGCAGGATAAATAAACAAAACTTGCTACCATGACCAACCTATCCATGGAAGGATTGCAATGAATAGAACCATCAAATTCTTATGCGCTCATTCTAATAGAATAGTGGGTGCAATTCCAAATCAAAACCTTCACACAACATGGATCTATGCCCTTTCAAGATTACAAATACTTCATTAAATTTTGTAGCCAAGCTAGCATTGAAGAAAACGAAAATCTAGTTGAATTTTATATGTAGAACCTTGCTTTGAGAAATATGAATTTTTTGATCTCAATGCAAGATTGTGAGATATGCAGTTGATGGCCTTAGCATCTTAGATAACTCATGAAGAGATAAGAGATGAGGAAGTGAAAAGGGTAATGACAAAGGAAGAAATGTAACCACTGTATATTAGGGAAGAGTAAGTGAGACCAAGGGATGTCAATAGAGATCATGGCCTCATCTTCAATGATGTTGCTTTAGCACCTAAATACCTCACTAATGAGGAGAAATCCATTCTACACCTTGAAGACACATCCAAGTTGCTGGGAACATAAAGTCTACAAGCTTGATACATGATATGGAATTCCTTTCCCCACAGTCTACAAATAAAATAATATCACTTTCCTGAAAGGCTAACGAATGCCTTGGAGTGAACAACATTATACAAGAGGATCATGGAAAGGATGAAATTCAGGTCAATACAACTCAAGCTCAATCTACCCTTGTTTCTAGGCTTACAAGAAGGAAGAGATGAAGCAAGAGAGCTAAAGGAACGGGCATAAATAGAGAAGAATGTAGGTTTTTAATCTCAATAGCGTAAAGCATCTAAGGAGCCTTGGGATGTTCGGGAGGCCACAAGGGCCATGAAAGATGTGCACATGGATCAACGAATTGCTTAGAGGATGAGAAACACCTTCAATAGGGGTTGATGATGAGTGTCATCAATAGGTAAATTTGGAAGATTAATATGCTAACATCCAGCCTTAAAACTATCATTCTCTTGCATTAATTCACATTTTTTAATATATTATGCTCCGTAAGTGGAGTAAAAGGTGTTTGTAATAGTATGTGGGCAAATGTGGTTTAATGTTAGGAAAATGAAGCATTTTTTAGGCTATTACTATGTAGAGGCTTAATTGAAACAAATAGGAGAGAATCTAGGGTGATTTCAACCTTCTTAACTCCATAAACTTAGCTTGGGATCACAATATCCTTTCTAACCAATTTGATCTCACTAACATCTAAGTGACTCCTAGTCTAAGTGAAAATCAATGAGGAAAATCTCCACCATTTTCCAAATCAATGAGGGAAATATTCTTACTTTCAAGGGAGCTACTTCATATGCTCTTTTCGTATAAATAAACTAGGAGAATAACTCATTGGGATTCGAATTTTTTGTTCAGCTAGGTGTAGTTATTGAGCTCCAAGCATTGACATTGTTACTTTGAACTGTTATGCGATATATCAGACCTGCACTTTTTGATAATGAGAAATTGGATTTTAAGGTGCATATCAGTTATTTTGATAGGGTTGAGACCCTTGGGTTTGGGCCCAACCCAAAGGCTTTTGTCCCTCTTCTTGTACTTATGTTTCTTCTTCATTCCAAGTAGTTCATAGTTTCTTGCATTTTAGTATAAGTTAAACTATAAAATCTTGTGGTTGCAGCCTCTATATCACCTGTTTTGTGGGAGAATGAGTGGAATGATTCACCAATACAACGTAAAAATATTGTGCTTATGATTTATTAGAAGTAGATTTCTGTTAGTTGTGCTATTTTAAATTTTTGTTCTATAGTATTAGAAGTTAGTTTAGTGAATAGATCAATTATATTGCACGAATTAGATCCCATTTAAATTCAAATCATATTTTCCATCATAAATATTTCAATTTTTTAGTGATAAATGGATACATGCATGTGATTGATTGTAGTGTTGATTAATCTACAGTGATTGCCACCTTCAGCACTTCCATCATGAGCTCTTTCATCTTCACCTTGCACCTCCAAACATTGTCACAAAAGCCCTATTTCATAGGATATTTTTTGTAGGTCACTGAGACCACTCATTCTAGTGCAAGATAGGTCAACAAGATCTCTTGATCTTGGCTAGGGGATCAAACCAATCTCCTTTAATTTTCTTCAACTACTATCACCATATCGATTCCCTTAAGGTAATGTTTCCATCCTTAAAATACACTCGGATGTCCTCCTGTAGCATTATAGACCTCCATGTAGCATTATATGCCTCTTGTAGAATTCACTTGTAGTAAACCTATAACAAAATTTTTCTTGATTAGTTTCGAGGGTCCCAAGATCCAAGTTATTGCGAGGCAAGAAAAGAAAGAAAGTAAACCAAAACCAGAAAATAAATCAGAAAACTAACTTTTTATTACATGAACAAAAGATTGTGGAACAGTATGTTGTGTGATCCCTCCTCTTACAAAAAGAGGCTCATTATTTATAACATTTTTGAGTTACATTACCATGGGTAAATACCATATTTAGACTTCCATTTAGCTCATTACCATGGATAAATACCATGGGAAAATTTCCAATCAAATCATTCCTCCCTCTTTAGGAAGGAATGGTCCCCATTGTGTGAAGTTCTCTCTAGAGAGAAATGTTTTGAAGATGAGTTGTGGATGACCAATTGTTGTTGAAGACAAGGGTTTTGTGTGGTTGACCCATAACTAAGGGTTTGTGGATGACTTGCAACCAAGATTCAAGAAGATCCAAGGATAGAGATACCATGTAATTCTTGTGATCTGATTATCACATTGAACTTGCAACCAAGATTCAAGAAGATCCAAGGATAGAGATACCATGTAATTCTTGTGATCTGATTATCACATTGATAGTGTGTGCCCAAGCAAATGGATTTCACTGGCAAGGGTTTTACATGGCTGACCCATAACCATAATGAACGAAGAGTTGAGGATAAAGATTTCATGTAATGTTGGTGGGCTAGCTATGAGGTGGACATTGTGTGTTACAAAAAATGGACTTCATTTGCATAGGGTTTTATGTGGTTGACCCATAAGCATGATGAACAAAGAGCTGAGGATAGATATACCCTGTAATACTATTGGGCAAACTTTGATGTGGAGAGTGTGTGGCCAAGAAAATGGACTTCGTCGGAAAGGTGTTTTCTATGGTTGACCCATAACCATAATGAACGACAGTTCAAGGATAGAGATACCCTATAATGAAGCTCTAGATCACTTGTCGATCTATTCAATAGAGATCTGGCAGCTTATCTTTGTAAATTCTCACCAACCAATGATACGTTGTAAAGGGTTCCTCCAAATACTCATGTTTCACATTTTTTATTCCCTCGACAGCAAAGGTGAAGCAATAATTAACATACCGATTATCATTTCCTTTGTGGGATCCATGTATGAAGATGATGAGAGGTTTTGTCTCACCATCCTTATCATGAGGCAATGGCACAAGTTGCTTACTTTGTTTTGATTGACTGTCAAATAGGAATACAATCCCATACCAACTATAAAAATTAATATTCCTAAGATACCCCACAAACTAAATGGATCATGAAGTAAAATGTTTCCAAATGTAGAAACCAATCAAGTCTTCAAGTGTCCTCGAGCTCCATATGCAATCATAAGAAATTTCCTCCAATTAAAAAACAAAAAGACGAAATAGGATAAGTAGAAACCAATCAAGTCTTCAAGTGTCCCCGAGCTCCATATGCAATCATAAGAAACTTCCTCCAATTAAAAAACAAAAAGATGAAATAGGATAAAAAAATGAAAAGTAAAACACGAGGCATATACCTAGTTGCAACCATATTTTCGTTTTGCAAAAACTTGTCAACAAAGGGACAATGTAGTTGCTTGATATAATCTTTGATGTTTCTCATAATTTGTGGGTGGACATAGTAGTTTCTTGATATAATCTTTGAAGTTTCTCATAATTTGTGCAACCCATGTGCAGAGGCGTAGGAAAGGATAAATTGTCTCTTGCTCTCTAAGGCCAATAAAATTCATTTTATCACCAAACTTTGCTTCCACTGTCACTTCAAATTCTGAATGAGAACACCAGCTTATTCACAAAACGTGTAGCATTCTCACTCTTGAAAACCTAAAAATTTGTTTGAAGAACCTTTTTGGCCCCAAGATAATCATTCACAAATGGTTGCACCATGACCTGTAGATTTGTAATCATGGTGTATCACTTCTTGAAGGTGTTGATTTTCATGCATATTTCGATGAATAAGGATAACCCATTAGTGCAATTGTTAGTTACACCGATGGTGGGATTCTCTCTGGATGATGGTAAAACCCCTAAATTTCAAAACCTCCCTGAAGATAGCACAATATTGTTGCTACATAGGAGCTCCCAGACATACATTTGATCCACTTTCCTGTCGATATCATGATGGAAAATATTTATTGATCATTCCTTCTTCCTGTTCTTGGCCAGCACGAATGTTGTGAAAATGGTGGAAATTCTGCCCAGTGTGGCACCGAAGAAAATTGGTGAGACAGAGCTCACACTTGTAGGACCACAAGGGTCAGATGGGGCTACAAGACGATCGAATTCTTCTGTAGTTGTGCAATAAAGTGTTAGCAAGCGACATCCTCATTTTTTATTGGACGTGATGGTCACTCAGTTCGGGTTGGATTTTCCAATTTTTTTGTAACGAATTGGATTCCTCCTCCTGGAAAATGGTCTTTTCAAGGGAATTGAGGGAATTCCAAAGGGAATTGTTGTGGCCGAGGACAAAAACTTGGGATTTGCAAGGGATTCTCATGGAGATCACTTTCAGGGTCAGCTCGATTTCACCTCTGTTATGCTGGGAGGATCCTTTTTGTTGTGTAGTGAAAAACTTCCCCCACAACCTCGCCAAAAACCTCCTATTGATCATGCTCAATTACACTAGATGAAGGCAAAAAAGACAAGTAGCAAGCAGGTACATCTAATCCTTAACACTGAGGCCTCCCATCCTGAAATGAGTTGAATATAGTTGTTACGAATACTAGTGCCACCAAAATCCTTACAAGCCATGTAATTTTGGACAATGGAGGCCTCTTGTTATTATTCATTGGACTCGATTAGCTGCAATGAGCGGGCTAAGCTAGCTCCAGGTGTTGTATGCTTGGTTGATGCAAGCATTGGAGTAGTTTCTAATACCACACCCTTATCACCAAGCACTGAATTTACCTCCGAAGTAGCAATGCAAAACAATAACATAATACGTAAATAAGACATTCCATTCCATTAACACCTTCACCACCATGGTATTTATGGTAGTGACAGGAATACTATAACAAATTTCTATGGTGAAGCCAAAACATGTGATGAGAAAAACTACTGCAATTATGGATCAATTTCTACCATGATTCCACAAATGTTGCAATGAAGAATTAGGAGTAGATCTGACAATTTACGGTCGAAACCCTTAAGGTCCCCATTTTCATGGAATCATAACCTACTTCGATACCACTCATCGAGATCTTAGGGAGGGCCCCAAGATTTGAGTTATTACAAGGCAAGAAAAGGAAGAAAGTAAACCCAAACTAGAAAATAAATCAGAAACTAACGTTTTATTCGATCAACAAAAGATTGTTGCAACTACATTTGCAACTACATTGTGCTGGATGATCCCTCCTCTTACAAAAAGAGGCTCATTATTTATAACATTTTTGAGTTGCATTACTGTGGGTATAAACAATGGGAATATTTCCATTTGGTTCATTAACATGGCTAAATAGCATGGTCAGATTTCCATTTGGATCAACTTTCAACCTAAACTAAAACTTTGACTTAGCATAGATGGATAATGACACCCAACTATGATAATATGATTAGAAATATCTCTTAGGACACTCCAAATATTCCCTGTCTTCACTGCAAAAATAGAGTATGGTTAGTCTCTTTACCATGCAAGTAGGTTATTAATTTATGAGGAAGTATGAACTAGGTAAATGGTACCTACCATTTTGATTGGTAGTTGGATGAATTATGCAAGATAAATTAGTTCCCTTTATGCAAGTAGATAAGATAATTTGATGAATTCCACAAGCTAACTCTTGAACTTGAAAATTCTCTCTTTTTACCACCTTCTTACTCTCCATCTTCCTTATTTTTGACTCTAATAACTCTAATTGACCATTACTCTACAATTTTCTTAGAAATAATAGGTACTTAACATATTTTATTTCATAAATTTAATTGTTACTTATTAGTTAACTTAATATTTTCATTAGCTACTGAATTGCACCAATTCTGCAAGTTATGACTAATTTTGTAACAAAGTCAAAGGTTTTATAGGTTTTGAAACTCCAACCCAAGAATGAGAGACATATGGATAGGTGGCTAATAGCTGTCACTCCTATATTCATGATCTATATTGGTGATGAGAACACCAGGTATACCTAGTCAATGTGGAAGTCAACTAGTGAAGAAGAATCAGAAGGCGAACCAGGCGAGTGAGCAAATTAGTTGAAGTAGATATTTCGCCTCATGATCGACTTCTCTAATAGAAAATAATGAGAAAATCATGAGATATTATATTTTTATGATATTTTTTAATGTTTGTTGAGTAGGGTAGGCTCATAAATATTTAAATAATCATTTTGTGGATGGTTATAAATCTATCTCTCATCACGACAAACACAGTCTTACATATTGTCTGAAAAAACCCTTTTTTTATAGTTTTAAAACTTATGTAGTCCATTTGAAGAGTTGTTTTTTCCCCTAAATCTCCCAAGAGGGCCCCGTAGAGTTCTAAGGTTTTATTGTTTTTAATTAACACTTCAATTCTACATTTTATATCATGTTTAATTTGGTCATCTAACTGTTCAGTTTGATTGCTAGTGAATGCTTTTGACATTGATCATAAAGTTTATACCAAAGCATATTTTGTTTAATATTTTTTCTCTAGGATCAATGAGTGAAGCATGTTGGCTTGATGGGGTCTGACCTAGGTTCAACGTTATTTGTGCCAACGAACAAAACCATAAACTGTTGGCCCTTTTGGAAATAACATATGTAGCACAAGCTGCAATCCCACGTGAAGCAATATTTGGTGATGCTAGAACTAGGTTTCTACATCTAAAGGCTTGTGTGATGGTTCCCTAAAGTTCTTACAGCTTAGATCTAACTTCGTGTAGATGTAATCCTTTCGATAGATAATTAGTGCAAATTTAACTAAATGACATCCAAATATATGTGAAGGTACTTAGTTGTAATTATTATGCATAAAAAATATAGATCTACCAAGTTTTCACAGTAAATAAGAATTCATTATACAAAACACATTACAAAGCAAAGATACATACACTTTGCAGAAGTAATTAAAAGGACATAGACGCTTCAGTTTTGGCTCAAATTAGTGTTTATTAGATATAAATGTTCTGATAAAAACTTTTTATCCCTGCGCGCTTACCTGTAGGAATCTTCCCCTTTCTGATACAAACTTTTTATCCCTGCGCGCTTACCTATAGGAATCTTCCCCTTTCGACTAACTATGGGAAACAAATATTTCCTACATTAGGACCTTGACCTAACTGTGATTCTTCAAGTTCTACATGATTATCCTTAGACTCGTTATGGTTCATTTATTTATATCATATGCTTTACAATACCATGGTGTGAGACCATTGGCAGGTCTCGAAACAACTCTATCACCTACCCAACTAAGGGACTAAAGCCCCTTTAACTTCTTCTAGCTTCATGATTTGCTTTTCCACATCTCACGAATACTTGACATTCTCTATAAAAGATAATACAAAACTGACTCAAAACTTAATAAAATTGACCCAAAGGACCCCATCCCAACAGGCCCCCAACACAAATTGGGTGACTCACCATAGACTCACTCAACTAGCACCTTTATATTGTTACAGAGGTAAAAAAATCCATTTGAAGCACACCTATGTCAATAGATCCTTGCATTGCGACCTACTGCATTTCCTCTAATAGCTTTTATTTAGTCAGCCCCTCCATCACGAGGCACATCGTCCTTTGATTCTGCTTGAGTGTATTTAAATTTTCCTTGATTAACATTGGAAGATGACCTGCTTCCTCTATCCAAGGTAGTATTCTAGCCTTTCATACAATGTCTTTCCTTTGCATCTCCTCAATCTGTGTTTGAATTTTTTCTCCTTCTATTAGGCGAGCGAAGCATTGGATTGCTGGCACAGTGCACACAGCTTCCCTGAGTTCATCAAACTATCATTATGGCTCCCTGATATATGTTCCAAGTTTCTACAAGTTTGGGTCCTCTTACAGATTCGTCCATAGTTCCATTACCTGCTCGAAGACCCATATGCAGGTGAAAATTGCATCCAAAGTGGCCATACTTTATGTCATAGTTGTTCTGCATTATACCCTGACTTTTGGCGAAGTTGTTGACTGCAATTTAAACTCAAGCTCTAAGATCTTCATTTGGAAATAAATTGTTACTTTTATGACCTCATCCTTTGATTCTTTGACTGTGGCATCAAACTTCCAAATCTTCATTGCTACTACTACATCTTTTGGAATGTGAATTTCTTGTAGTGTCTGACATGCCTGTGTAATTTCCACCACCAGGCTCTAGCATCACGCACCCAATTTCTATTTTTCATTTAGCAGCTGAAATGTTTCTGCAAAAATATGCTCATTATTCATCATGACCTCATTGATAAATGATAGTGCACATTTCTCCATTATCCTGAGATCGTTTGATGCCTCCTAAAGAAGTGCATGGAGGGTCTGAATGGGTAGCATGGCTAAGTTGACACCCAGATATTTTATCTATTTGAGCTAGGCATTTGCTTCATTTGCATCTCTGCATAGTGAATTGTTTGGTAAAGGAATAACATTGAGATACAGATTTATTTTTGTGTCTGGCACCAACGTGATTGCTTGCTTCAAGCTCACTTGAATCTCGCTTACCTGTCCCATGCTCGCCTAAATTCGACCTGCTTAAATATGCAACTCACACAGATCCTTCTACATGCTCCCCAGTGTTTACATGTATTTTTATTTGAACTAGGTTCATAGCTCCATCATTGTGTCATGGACCTTATCTCTGATATCATGCAAATTCCCCTTAGTGAGGACCATTGGAATTGCATGTGTATGCTTGTCTGATTTCTGCTTCTTCCTAGGCCCAGAATTCATCTCCTTCATCTACTTTTGCAATTTTAAGGGAGTGTTATGCTCCTCATTTCCACCTCCTTCCCCCTCGGACCCTTCCTTGTTCGTAGTATGTCGAGAAGAAGACTCCTCAAATTCCAGTGTGGCCTCCTTCGCAGTGCGCTCCTTATCAGTGGCTGCCTTTGCAACAACTTCATTCTTTTTAAAAAATGTGCGAATTTTTATGGGGTCTTAGCCTCCTCAGTCGCTTTCTTTAACATCCTTTTTCTTCTGTGTGGGTGGATGTTTCCTAGCCTTGTTGGTTCTTGTGCTGAGATCTAATGGTTGTCGCCAACCACTTTGCCATTTTCTCATGACTTCCTAGACATATGCGCCAAGGAATAGGTCTGGCAACTTCTACCATATTTTCTTTGGATCTTGCCTCAAACTGATGAACACATTGTGAAAATCCACTTTAAACTCCACATAGGCCTCCGATTTCTCAAAAAATGTTGGTGAAAACCTTGGCCTCTAGCTGATCACGTTGAGAAGGTTCATCCCAACCAACACCGAAAACAATTTTGTCTCCATGACCCTCTCTAGGTCCTTCATTGCCCATAGTGAAGCGTACTTCACGGCCTTTGGTAAATCATTGTCTTATGGATGGAACTAGCTATCCTCTGGGAGCCTCCACACAATGACAGAAATTAATAACAACCAAGCATAATGGAATTCCTTTCCCTTGTGTTTTGCTTTGTGATAATTCAACAAGAACTCTTTGTAGAGGTATTATGCCTAGTTGTACTGCACCCCCTTCATGTATTGTGTAGCGAAGGAAATTATTGGTGATGATACCTCATTCGTGCAACACTTTCTCATAATCTTACAAGCCAAAATTTGGGTGGAAAACTACAATGCCCTATCGGTGATGGAACAGATACAGTATCCATGCGACTTCTTCACTAAGCCATAATCACACCTAATTTTGTTCGTTATTTGTTTCTCTTCTCTTGCCTTCAAAATCTTTGGCAAGATCCACCCCGTAGTAGGGAAACCTTGTGACATGGTGGATTAGCATATTTGTGATGGGGATGGGATCTCCCATCCAAAAACACCCATCATGCACCAGAGTAAGAAATTGGTGTAGGAACATTCTATTGAGAGTGGTTAAGCTAAAGTGTGGTAACCGCAACATATTCCACAACCCATATTTTTCAACCACCATGACCCACTTGATAGGCTCTAGTTGCATGACTCTGGTCTCCTCATATTTTATATTTTCCAAATATTTTTTTGTCGCCAAGTGAGAAAATTTATCGAGATTAACTAGATCCCAATCCTCCATTTTGAGCGTGGGAATGCACCCTAACTGTGTGCCTTCAAATGGCTCTCTCTCTAGTAATAACAGTGTACAGACCATACACTTGTTTGAATCAAGATCTTTCAGGACGTTCACTTTGCCTTTCGCGGGGAGGGGGGGGCGGTGGGGGCGGTATATTCCGAGAGCCTAGTGATAGGCTCACCCTCCTTAACATTCAACTCTTGAACCTTGTCATGAAGCTTCTCGACGTCAAGATTCAAGGGTTCATATGGTTATTTTGAATTGTCCATCCTTTTTTTTTTCTAAACCTCTGTAGGGTTTTCCCTCGGTGACTGCCTCATTGGTACAGCCTATGGTTTCTTCTGTTTCTTCTTAGCAGCAAATGGTTTGGTCCTAGGAAACCTAGGTTCTATAGGCACAGATGGTTTAGCTTCCATTGCTGATGCAATATTAGGGACTATGGTGTTAGAGATAGTGGCTTCAGAGATAGTGGCTTCACAGACAACAACTTCTGCGGGGTTAGGTGTAGACATTTTCTCGAAGATGAGCTCATCTTCCACTAAATAAAATTTGAGAACATTGAATGTGATAGAAGTTCAGCCAATATTCTCGATTCATAGGTTTCCAACAATAGAGCTTAAAAGTAATTTTTAGAAGAAAAGTGTTATATTGTAGGCAAACATGCCAGGATTATAGTTAAATTTGAATTTAAATCAAACCATTCCATCCAATATCTATTCATAAATGCATATTTGGTAATAGATTGTCAAATATTTGCACCATAAATGCAACCTACCCTCTCCACCTAATGGGATTTTCGCCATGTAATCAGCTACAATGCATCCAATGGTTATCTTTATACTCAATTGTGTAGCACCATACTCCATGGTGCAACAATCTTGGTGCAGTTCCTCCTGGTGCACTTCTAGCATCCCTGGTGTAGCCCCTTTACTTCATTTTCTCACTCTTTGGGCAGTGTAGTTTATACTCCCATACTTCGTTACAGATGCTTGGAGTACTAATACTGTCATGCTATCATGTAGTCATTGTGCAAGGGTAGGATCCCATTGATATAACTTCAACCGACTCCCATTGAATCTTCCAAGAAATATTTCCCCATTTAGCTTCACCAGGTGAACAACACCACCATCTATAATTTCCTTGACTACATAGGTTCCCAACCTATGCATTTGAAACTTCCTAGGGAAATTTTTGAACTTGCTATCATATAGTAGCACTAAATCACTCGCCTTGAAGCTACGTAGCTTAATGTGTTGATCATGCCAGGCTTTCCTCTCCTCATTCACATGCTACTGAAATCCTACTAGAAATTAGTCTTCTTCTAATTCAATCAACTACATGAGGCATTCCTCCATATTTTCATGGTTCACCATATCAGTTAATGCTACAATTCACAAGCTCAACACAATATACTCCATAGGCATCACAACCTCAATCCCATAGACCAGCTTCAACGACGTTTGTCTTGTTAATTTCTTACACGTTGTCCTTTATGGCCATAGGACTGCTAGTATGTGCACATCCCGATCATTTCTCTATGCATTGCAAAGCTTCATCAACGCATTATCCAAGATTTTATTCAGTGAATCAACTATACCATTTCCTTGAGGATTATAGGGTGTACTCTTTTGATGATAAACCTCAACTTTGTTGAGCATCGGGAAAATAGTTTCATTGAGGAAGTGCATACCCCTATCACTCATCAGTATCTTAGGACACCGAAACCTTGTCAAAACACATTCAAATGGGAAATTTGTGGTTATAGCAGTGCTACAATCCTTAACCGATTGTGCTTCTACCCATCTTGTCAAATACTTTGTCATGGTAATAATGTACTGTGCACCTGTCCTTTACCTTGGTGGCTATATTTGGCCAAAATAATAAATATCACATTTTGCAAACAACTATAATGAAACCTAAGGATTCAGGGGTAATTCATCCCTTTGTGAGGCTTTCCCATCCTCTCACATGCATCACATGCCTTTCAATATGCCTTAAAAACATTATGTAGCATCGACTACCATAATCATGCATGGTTTCTGTACCTACATAGTGTCCTCCCATCAGTCCTCTATGTGCTTTGGTGAGGATACTAGATCATTCAAATTATGAAATGTATCGGTGAAGTATTTCATCAATATCCATCTTATATAAGTGGCCCACAATCACAAAAAAGTTAGTTCTGCTGGCGGCTAACTCAGTCTTCTGCTATGTATATTATCCTTTTGGGGCTACTCTAGTAGTTAGAAACTATATTATATCATCAAAGTGGTCATCTATGACTCATAAATCAAAGTGTTGCGCATCTGGAATCCCTTCTTCCAAACTAGTTGGTTCTTCTCCTGTCTCAATTCTGGATAGATGATCTAGTCCCAAATTCAATCGCCTATGCTTCACAATCACCTCAAAGACATACTCCTGAAGGAGTAATAACCACCTGCAGATCTTCCCCTCCAACACAGGCTTGTTGACCAGGTATTTGAGAGCAAAGTGATCTGTATACATTTTGAAATGAGCACCAAACAAATAATGTCGAAATTTCTGTAGTGTGTAGGCCATTACCAATCCTTCACGCTTGGTAGTCAAATAGTTCTTTTAGGCCTTCAAAAATTACCTACTTTCGAATGCTATAGGGTGATTTATCTCAACTTCACCCAGTTGGGCCATTACTACACCTAATGCAATACAAGAGGCATCCACATGCACATGAAATTCTTTCTTCTAGTCGGGAAACATGAATATAGGCGCAAACACAATATTTTCCTTTAACATGCAGACTACACTCACCCTCTTCGTCCTAGCATAAGGTCATGTCCTTATTTAGTAATTTCTCCATTTGCGCAGTTCTACAGTAATATGTGGATAAGGTTTGATGAACTTTCTATAATAACCAATGCACCCCAATTTTGCGCACAACTGCTTTACATTATTTGGAGCTTCTAAATTGATAACTGGCATGCACAAGATATACTTCTTCAAATTTAGAGCAAGTTGGTATCTGTGACAGCTATCCAAAATGAGGCACAAACTTGCAACATGGAGTTTTAGTAATCCAAACACAGGCTACTTATCAAATCCGATATCTCTTGTGCACATGATAAGTAATATAGCAAAGAGTGGAATGATTTATGATTTGAATTACAGTTTGAGTTTGGTAAAGACGATTTCAATTTCCAATTAGTGTTAACTTATCTTTTTCTGTCAGAGTGATTTAGATTTAGTTTCATTATTTATTTGAGTACATGTAATGATTATTTTTTCAAAATGTGATCTTTCTTTTGAGAAAGTGCGATAATCCTAGTTTCATATTTCTATCAAGAAAGTGTGTTCTTTCTTTCAAGTAAAGTGTTACTTTTCATTTAAGAAAGTGCAATAATTGTGATTTCATGTTTGTTAAAGAGTGACATATTTATTTTCATGTAAGAATGATGAAAAAATGTGCATCTCAATATCTCAATTTAATATAGGATTTTCTTGAATAATTATGACTTCTAGTACATACAGTACACATATACTTCATTAGTGTACTAGCCATGATTGATAATTTATGTAGTAATTTAACATCAATTAAATTACCAAACATTTTGGTGATGTTGCTAGAAAAGTGTATATAGGAGTCTTTTTCTTTTCCTTAAGAAAATAGTTTTATATGCATAGGGAAAGAGATTCTAGAGATAGATTTGTAATTATAGGTAGGAGTTTCATTCCAACATCATCACTCACCCCACCACGACCTTGTAGTTCCACACCATCCACCCAAACTCATATTCCATCAATTGCAGGTAGACATAGAATTCATGAGGTACTTAGATCTAAAATCTAACCTAAAGATTCACCAACGTCCTCTACTTAACTCATAGAAGAAGAATAAGATCCTACATCCCCAACACAAGGAGTATTTTTTCTATATTCAACTCACCAACAACCTCTAGGACAAGAAGTGGAAATCCCTAGTGAAGAGGAAGAAGAAGAAACTTGTTTTCCACACCATCCGCCCAAACTCATATTCCATCAATTGCAGGTAGACATAGACTTCATGAGGTACTTAGATCTAAAATCTAACCTAAATATTCACCAACGTCCTCTACTTAACTCATAGAAGAAGAATAAGATCCTACATCCCCAACACAAGGAGTATTTTTTCTATATTCAACTCACCAACAACCTCTAGGACAAGAAGTGGAAATCCCTAGTGAAGAGGAAGAAGAATAAACTTGTTTTAAAATTTCAATGATAGAAGAACCAGAGGAGCTAGAAAACCCAATTTTAGAACCGTACATTAGCTCTAAGGAATCTATAATAGAAGGAGAAGGGGAAGGAGAATTACGTAATGTGAATGGTGAACAACCTAGGATTGGAGGTGGAAGAGATGGAGGAATATGAAAAGGAGGTAGTAGAGGAGATCCAAAACCATTTGGATTTCCCATGTTTGCTGAAGATACCATAGCCACAATGAAAAATATCTCACCCTCTATCCTCCCTAATTTCCATGGATTAAGAAATGAGGATACTTAAACATTTCTTTTTGAGTTTGAAGTCTTGTGTAGATCCTATGACTACATGGTTGATATTCAAAAATTGAAACTATTTCTAGACACTCTTAACAATGCAACATCAAAATGGTTAATGAGATTAGCAGTACATTATATAAGAATATGGGAACAAATGGAAACTACATTCTTAGAAAAATAGAAGGATTATGATATGCCCCATAACCTTAAAGATGAAATCTTTCAAATTATGCAAAAATAAGATGAAAATCTTGAAGATTTCGTTGAAATATTTGCTTATAATGTAAAAAGGGATAAAATGTATAATCTAGATGAAGAAACTTTGAAAGATATCTTGCTAAAATCTATTAGAGATGAGTGGATAGATCTTGTCAATTTTATGGTTAAATGAGTTATTTCATATTTATCGTTTGGAGATATTTTTTATTTATGAATACACATTTCAAGAGGAAAGGCAAGAACTGGAAATAAATCTTGTCAATTTTATGGTTAAATGAGTTATTTCATATTTATCATTTGGAGATATTTTTTATTTATGAATACACATTTCAAGAGGAAAGGCAAGAACTGGAAATAATCCAAGAGACCCTGTTATGTATAGGATTAATAAATATGGATTTGGGACAATAAATAACGTTGAAATAGCAAATTTTCTTAACAAATTTAAAATATATATTTTGGGGAGTCTTAGTGAACAAATAGATACACTTAAAGTACAAAACAATCAAAAGGATGAAAATGTTGCATTATCTATATTTTGTCCAAAACGTAGAAACAAGCATGCTTTGATAGAATGCCCTCTTGAATTAAAAAATGTAGAGACCTATGTTATATATAAAGAGAATCACAATACAAAGGAATGTCCTTCAATATCGGGTCTTAAAGTTGTCTATCAAGAGGAAGTAATGGAAAAAAATTAGAACCTATTTTTTTTTATTGCTAGGAGACCACGTGAAAATACACAATCAAATATGACTCAATGTTTCAAGACCATATGCACAATCACCACAAAGTAATTGGAACACACCCATTCCTTGGTAACCATTGCCTCAACCATGTTCATAACAATGGAAAACTACTTATGGAAAGTATCCTCAATATCCTCAAACTTACCCTATTTTTCCACCACAATATTGTCCTCACCATGTTCAATCCTCTTAGCCTCAAAAAACTAATGCACAAAGCACAAATTTCACTACAATTTCCACAAAATCCAAATAAACAACACACTCAGACACTTCCAAATCCAAAAAATAAAAAATCACAACCTATTTACAACATGAAGGGCATAATTTGCAAACTTACATGATAGCTCAATTAGATCTAAACAATGTTCAAGTTAGATCTGGTAGAGTATTGGAAAAGAAGACATCATCCATTGTTACCTAGGAGTTTGAAATGCATGACCTATCTCAGAAAGAGACATATCTTCATCAAGAGGAATATCCTAAAAAACAAACCAACCTTGTAAATTCTAATGATACTCCAATAAACTCAACTCCCATTATAGAACAACCTTTAGTTCTATTCAAAATCCACTTTTTCCTAAAGGATTGAAAATTGACAAAGGGGTAGAGAAATAGATTGTGTTGCTTGATTATGACATGATGGATGAACTGAAGAATGTTTGTATAAAAATTACTTAGTTACAAGCTATCAAAGGAATACTAATGGTTGCAAAGACAATCGGGGAGTTAAGTATTAGAAAATCAGGAAGAAAAAGGAAGGAAGCTAAAAGAATCCAATTAATTGTGAAAATTGCAGATATCATGATGGGAAAGACAAGTTCAAAAGTATATAGATCTATGATAAAAAATATATAGATCCAAGATCCACCTTTTCCTGAATGATTGAAAATTGAGAAAGGGGTAGAGAAACAAATTATGTTGCCTTATTCTGACATGAAGGATGAACTGAGGAATGTTTGTATAAAAGTTACTTTGTTACAAGCTATCAAAGAAATACTAGTAGTTGCAAAGACAATTGGGGAGCTAAGTATTAGAAAACCAGGAAGAAAAAGGAAAGAAGATAAAAGAATCCAATTAATAGTGAAAATTGTAGATATTATAATGTTAAAGACAACATTTCAAAAATATATAGATCTAAGAAGTCCCATTGTGAAAACATAGATTAATGGTGTTTGTATTCCAGATACATTGATTGATTGCAGAGCAGCCATAAACTTTATGAATAAACAAACTATGAATCAATTGAGACTTCCTAATCTTCAATATACACCTGTATTGTTGTAATTAGTAAACATCTATTATCACACATGATGGTATGTTAGAATATGTATTTTTATCCTTAGATTCTTGGGAATATCTTGTTGACTTCATGATTTTGACAGCCGACATTAATCTAGGAGGACACCCATTGATTTTGTTATGAAACCATCTCAAGAAAAAGATAGAAAAGATTCAACGCCTTAAAATTAAGCCTCTTTGAGGGGGAAACCTCCTTTACATTACATAAATGAACAATTCTTGGATGATTCAAATGACAAAACCTCCTTTCTGTATAGGAGTCTAAGGAGGGGGAACCTCCTTTACATTACATAAATGAACAATTCTTGGATGATTCAAATGACAAAACCTCCTTTCTGTATAGGAGTCTAAGGAGTCACAGTATAACGCAGCCGACCTAACAATAATAATATAAGGCCAAAAAAATAAAAATAGAGGGATTCTATGGGGCATAGTAATAACAATATGGGGACAATAGGGGTACAACAATATTAATAACGGGTACAACTACAATAGTAATGGGGTAATCACTAGTATTATAGGGACCCAACGTGCCCTTCTCCTTCAAAAAAGTGTTGTCCTCAACGGTTGAGTAGTTCTCGATACTTCTATCCAAAATTATCATCCTCTGATGTGGAATTTTCAACGGATAAGTTCTTCCACTTGATAAGATACTCCAAAATTGATCGATTTCGTAGTTGTCAAGTTCTTGTTTCTGTGACTGCTTTTGGTGCCAATATAATTTTTCCTTCCTCTTCAAGTTCTGGCAATATTGTTTGAACTGGGAGCTTGTCGCTTATAACCTTCTTTAAACATAAAACATGGAAAACTGGGTGCAATCGTGAAGTTGTAGGAAGCTCCAATTTGTATGCCATAGTACCAATCTTTTGCAACACCTTATATGGACCACAATACTTTGGTGATAATTTATTATCCTTCTTAGCTTGCTTGAGCAACATTTTCTTATATGGTTGTAGCTATAGGAATACCTAATCACCTACATCAAAACTTCTTTTGCTGCGATGTTGATCTCCCTATTGTTTCATTCTATTCTCTGCCAACACGAGGTTATCCTTTAAGAGATGGAGGACTTGGTTTTAATGTTCGATGTAATGTTCCACTACCTAAACCTTAGAATTTTCTCTTAGATATTATGTGATGGATGGTGGTTGATACCCATAAAGTGCCATAAATGGGGTCATTTTTGTTGATGTATGGAAGGAAGTGCTATACCACCATTCAGCCATAGGATACCATTTGACCCATTGTGTCTGTTTATCAGATACAAAGCAACGAAGATATCCTTCCAAACATTTTTTTACTATCTCAGTTTGCCCATCATATTGAGGACGATAAGGTGAGCTATTTCTGTCTGTTTATCAAATACAAAGCAACAAAGATATCCTTCCAAACATTTTTTTACTATCTCAGTTTGTCCATCATATTGAGGACGATAAGATGAGCTATGAGCTAACTGAGTACCAAGAAAATAAAATAATTATGTCCAAAAATTTCTAGTGAAAATGGGATCTTTGTCACTTGCAATAATCTTTGGGTTTCCATGTAGCTTTTGAATTGTTTCCATAAATGCAGTAGAAACTGTACTCACCTTAAATGGATGTGATAATGCACAAAAGTGTGCATACTTGGTAAGTGTATCAACTACCACCATGATGACACTCTTTCCCTCAGACTTGGGTAAACCTGTGATATAAACCTATAAACCATTCAAACGTCCTCCCAATGTTGGCTTGGAATGATAAAATTTGTAATAGCCCCAGTGTCTTAATTGTTTCAACTTTATTTTGTTGGCAAACCAAACATTCTGCCACAAACTTTTGAATATATGATTTAAGGCCATCCCAAAAAAATTCCTTCTTAACCCTGCAGTAAGTTTTTAAAAATCTTGAGTGCCCTCCTAAGGGAGAAGTGTTCAATTCCATAAGAATATTTTGTTTTAGCTGGGAATTCTTACAGAGGTATAAGTGATCATTGTGATCATTGTACCATAACGAATCATGTCACCAGCTAAATGTATGAGACGTATTGGAATCTTGTTGTAACTTTGGAATAAGTGGCCACACTTCTTCGTCATTCTTCCATTGCTCCCTTGCTTCATTTATCCAACCTACTTGGATAATAGAAATGGCGCACAACAATGCTTCCACATCCTCATCCTTTCTTGAGAGTGCATCTGCCCCCACATTTTGCTTCACTTTTTTGTAGATGATTTCAAAGTCATAACCCAACATCTTTGTGACCCACTTTTGTTGCTCTTCAGAGGATAATCTTTATTCTAAAATGTATTTAAGGCTATCATGATCCATTTTTACCTTGAAGTGTCTTCCCACTAGGTAAGGTCGCCATTTCTTAAGTGCATGGAGTATTTCAAACATTTCCTTCTCATAAATAGCTTTGTGTAAAAACTTTCCCTTAATTGGACGATTTTCAAAAGCAATGTGTCTTTCATCTTGCATTAGAACAACACCAATTCCATTTCTCGAAGCATCACATTCCACAATAAAGGTTTTTGTGAAGTCCGGTGTAGCTAAGACTAGTGCTTGGCACATTGCCTCTTTAAGGTGTTCGAAGGCCTTTGTTGTTTCCTGAGTCCATGAAAATGCATCTTTCTTCAATAATGTTGTTAGAGGTGCTGCTATCCTCCCACAATTATTAATAAACTTGGGATAATACCCTATCAACTTGAGAAATCCTCGCAGCTTCTTTATGGATGTGGGGATGTTCCATTCCGTAATGGATTTAATTTTGCTAGTGTCTACCTTAACTCCTTCATGAGATACAATATGACCCAGATATTCGACCTCTTGGACTCCAAAGAAACATTTGGATCTTTTTGCATATAATTGTTTCTCCTCCAATAGTTGTAGCACCCTGTCAACGAGTTCAACATGATCCTTCCAAGACATGATGTAGATTAGTATATCATCAAAAAATACTAACACAAATTTCCTAAGGAATGGTTTGAAAATTGAATTTACCAAACCTTGAAATGTTGAAGGTGCATTGGTAAGGCCAAAAGTTATGACCAAAAATTCATAATGACCCTCATGAGTTCTAAATTCTCTTTTCAGAATGTCTTCAATCTTCATTCGGATTTGATGATATCCTAAACAAAGATCCAACTTGGTGAAGTAAATTTATCCATGCAATTCATCTAGTATTTCATCAACGACAGGAATGGGAAACTTATATTTAATAGTGAGCTTGTTGAGCTCCCTATAATCCGGACGCATGTGCCATGATCCATCCTTCTTGTGCACCAATACTACTGGAACAGAGAAAGAACTTTGACTCAGTTGAATTATACCAGACTCTAGCATTTCTGCAACCATACGTTCAATTTCACTCTTTTGGGCATAAGGATAACTGTATGGCCTCATGTTTGGAGGAACACTTCCTAGAATCATATGAATAGCATGATCATGATCACACATAGGTGGGAGACCGTTGGGAGTCTCAAATACCTTGGAATGATTGTCCAGAAATTTTTGGAGATCTGGAGAAATAGATGATTCCGATGTGGAAACATCTAGCCAACATAGTTGTGCAATTACACCTCTTTGTTCCTTTTTTAGAAGCTTTGTCATACCATTAGAGCTGATAATATTTCCTGGATTCCCTGCAATACCCCTTAATTCAACTTCCTTTCCTTCCGCCGAAAATTTGATGAAAATTTCTTGAAAATTAAAAGCTATTGTACCCAAGGATTGTAGCCATTGGACTCCTAGTACAACATGAGCACCTCCCATTTGAATGGAAATCATTGGGCTAGTTAATACATATCCTCGCATGGATAGCTTGATATTATGGCACTTTCCAGATAAATTTATTGTTCCTTCATTTGCAATCATCACTTGACACTCTAGTGCTGGATATAGGAAGAAATTCAATTCTTTTCCTACCTTGCAATGAACAAAATTGTGGGTGCTTCCTGAATCAATCAACACTATTACCTTTTTCTTCTTGATTTGTCCTTCTACCTTGATGGTTTGAGGAGTGGTAATTCTGGCTAATGCATTACAAGATATGGTCGAATTCATTTCTTCTTTATCTAGGCTTTGTTCCTGGAGTATATTCTCTTCTTTTGAACTTTCTTGCTCCTTTTCTTCTTCCTCTTCACAATATACGTAGAATAATTTCTTTTCAACACACGTGTGACCTTTAGTGTACTTTCTTATCACAACTGTAACAAAGCCCTTTCTCTCTTTTTTCTTCCAGTTGTTGTGGTGTCAACCTTATAGGTTGTGGAAGGCTGGGGATAACAACACTTCCATCTTTATAGTTGTGACTGGTATTTTGAACTTTCTTGCTCCTTTTCTTCTTCCTCTTCACAATCTATGTAGAATAATTTCTTTTCAGAAAACTTATGACCTTTAGTGTGTTTGCTATTACAACTGTAACAAATCCCTTTTTCTCTTTTTCCTTCCAATTTTTGTGGTTTCAACCTTATAGGTTGTGGAAGGTTGGGGGTAACAACACTTCCATCTTTATAGTTGTGACTAGTATGCTTCTTGGTTGCCATAATTTTGCTTTCCATTTTTCTAGCTAACCTGAATGCCTTCTCTTGGATATTATCCTTTAAAGTCCCTATAAACACATGAATCCTATGCTCCCCTATGCTCCTCCAGAATATTTTTTACCTCAATGTGCTCCATTATTGAACCCTTTTGTTTGAGACTTATCAATTGGCTAAAAAAAGTGTTGCTTTTTGTATCCTCATAATGTGCAGTCAATTATTCCGTAAAAATTGCCCGTGATAATTTGTTTATGAGAGAAAAGCCATTGATACCATACAAACTGATTTGGTTCCAAATATAAAGTTGCAATATGTACCTTTTGTGTGTTTTTCACATTATTGAGATCAAAAAATTGCTCCATCTGTAATATCCATGTTGCACAATCCTTGCCATCAAACGTCCTCATATCAATTTTTGGAATATGGTGGGTCTTTGATCCAACATTAGAGTCTATGGAATCATTATTAACATTTCTTTTGTTCTCATGAGTTTTCTTTAGTACCCTTTCACCATTAGTGACCATTTCCTGTAGCAACTTATTCATATTTATTTTCAATTCTTCCATCTTATCATCCATGCCATAAATTTGAGCGTCCATGCCATTCATCTTAGCTTGCATGCCATCCATCTTAGCTTCTATGCCTTTCTTTAGCCAATCCATCTTAGCTTCTACACCTTTCTTTAAACCATCCATCTTAGCTTCTACATCTTTCCTTAAAACATCCATCTTAGATTCTATTTCTTTTTCTGCAAGTGACACTTTTTTCACTTGTTCTTGTAATTTTGATATATCATATAGCATTTCTTCCTCTTCTTCATGAGTCATGATAGAGCTTTCAGGTTCCTTACTAGGTGTTTACATTTTCTTTCCTCGGGGCATCATTTACTGATAATAATGCTCTACTAGCCATTTGAATTCCTTCAAAATAAATTTTCAAACCAATCTTAAGCAAAAATTTAAAAGAACCTACACACCTATTTTTCACTTTGTAGGAGCTCGATATTGCCTCTGATGTATCTCTATGCTTTCAGATCATCCAGTTCTGAAATTGTGACCTATGGTAGCCCTCTGTGTCCCCTTTCAAATGCCAATAGCCAAATTGGATTCTCCAAGGAAGAGTTATGCGAAATCTCCCACAGTCACCTAATTATAGAGTAATTTAGTAGAGAAAACTTGTACGATGTGCCACGAGTCACTGTTTCGACCTTTGTCTCTGACAAATATATCAAGAAACTACATTCCGTCCTCTTTTTGTACCTTCTTACAAAATTTCAATCCAATGCTCAGAGAAAAAGTTATGACGATTTTCCCCAGGTAACCTGTTTGGAATGTAATTCAGGAGTCTGCAAAAAGACGAACTTCCTCAGATCATATCTCTACAAATATAGTGCAAAAATATCTGAAATTCGGATCCGAGATTCAACGTGATGTCCTCTCAAATGGGTTTTTTTTATCTTTTGAAACGTCGCAGAAAAAAGTTATAGCGAAAATGCCATGATGACCTGTTTGGAGCAGTGAAACCCTAGAATCCAAAGCTTTGATACCAAATGTTATGAAACCAACTTAAGAAAAAGATAGCAAAGATAGATCAATGCCTTAAAATTCAGCCTCTTCGAGGGGGCAACCTCCTTTAAATTACATAAATGAACAATTCTTGGATGATTCAAATGACAAAAACCTCCTTTCTATATATGGAGTCTAAGGAGTCACAATATAACCCAGCCGACTTACATAATAATATAAAGCCACAAAAATAAAAATAGAGGGATTCTATGGGGCACAGTAATAACAATATGGGGATAATAGGGGCACAAAAATATTAATAAGGAGTACAACTACAATAGTAATGGGGTAATTACTAGTATTATAGGGACCCAACAAATTCTAAGTACACCATGGTTAGCTATAGTTGATGCTTTTACAAGTTGCAGTTGTATGATATGTTTATCTCTGATCTAAGTTCGACAAAGAAATTAACATTATATCCCACTACAAAAACAATGATAGAAGTAGAAAGTGAAGCATGGATAGATGATGATAATGAAAACTTTGATATATGACCAATTTTTGCTACTTCACAAATAGATGAAGAACAAATTTTGAATCTAATAAAAAATAATGATTCTTCCTCATATTGTAAACAAAATCAAAGCTTTCAAGAACAATATAATATTTAATATCTATCATCTCGTCAAACAACTTTACATTCTATGGATAAATTTGGAAATTCTTTAATAGAAATTTCGCTTGGAAAAACTTTGAATATAAATGATAATATGGAATAATCTCCGAAGAAATAATTAGTGAAGATGTTACAAGAACATTCTTCTGCTTATGCACGGGACAAACCTCACACTTGTATGTATCATTTCTATATTGAAGAAAATTCCAGACCAATCCAAAAACCCTAGAGGAGGATGAATCAAAATCTAAGGAAAATTGTTAAAGAGTAATTACCAAAGTTACTAAATGTGAATTTCATTTCTCCAATATTAGATAGCTAGTGGGTTTTACCATTGGTAATTGTTATGACAAAGAATGAAAAATGGGGAGTATGCATTGGTTATGGGGAATTGAATAAATAAACTTTAGAAGACCATTGTCCACTTCCTTTTATAGATCAAGTTCTTGATATATTCAAAGCAAAACATATTTTTTTCCTTGGATGGTTTTAATGGATATAACTAGATCTTTGTAGCTCCATAATCAAGAGTAAAACCCATTACCTGTCGACCAGGAACTTATGCTTATCGAGTACTTCATTTTGGGTCCAGGAAAAATATATTTTTGTTCTTGGATGGTTTTAATGGATATAACTAGATCCTTGTAGCTCCATAAGGTCAAGATAAAAACTCGTTACCTGCCAATCAGGAACTTATGCTTATCAAGTACTTCATTTTGGGTTATGTAATGCACCTGCAACATTCCAATGGGAAGTTTTAGCCATTTGTTCTGATCTAATTCATGATTGTGTGGAAGTTTACATGGATGATTTTAATATCTATGGAAACTATTTTGACAAATCTCTTAAAAATTTGGAAAATGTTCTCATTAGGTGCAAAGAATAAAATCTCTCATTAAGCCATGATTTTTTTTTTTTTTTTTATTTTTATTTTTATTTTTTTTTATTTTTATTAATATGGTGCCGAATTGTTTAGGCAACATAATTTAGGAATGGAATGAAGTTGATGAATTTAAGATAGAAGGCATTTCTAAATTATTAGTTCCAACTTGTGAAAGAGATTTTAGAATTGTTTTTGGTTTTACTGGTTGTTATAGAAGATTTATAGAAAAATTTACAAACATAGGATTTTCACTTTTCAAATTTCCTATAAAATATTATGAATTCATCTCGAATTTTGAATGCCAAAAATATTTTGAAACATTGAAAGAAAACGTTTCTGAAGCACCCATTTTAAGAAGACCAAACTAGATACTACCTTTCACATTTCAAATGACGGCTCGGATACAACTTTAATAGTTGTATTAGCACATAAAGGTTTAACTAATTATGCCATTTATTATAGAAGCAAAAAATTGACCCCTGGAGAGTTAAATTACATTGTACCGAAAATGAGAGTTGTCTTAGCACATAAATATTTAACTCATTATGCCCTTTATTATACAAGCAAAAAATTTACCCCTGGAGAATTAAATTACATTGTAACAAAAAATGAGCTTTTAGTTCTTGTATATGCCATCAAGACAGATCATTCTACAATTAGATATTTAATGAATAAATCAATTACTAATGGAAGAATTACAAGATGGTTATTATTATTACAAGAGTTCAATATTACTATTTTGGATAGAACTGGAAAGTAAAACATAGTTGTTGATTTTCTATCTAGAATCCAAAATCATAATAATGTTGTTCCTGTAGAAAATAATTTTCCTAATGAATATATTTTATAGTATTCCTAATGAATATATTTTATAGTATCTATTAAATCTGTTTGCATCTATTGCTAATTATTTGGATATAGTGAAGTTACCATCATACCTCCTTGAGAAAAAACAAGGTTATTTATAGTTCATCTTGCATATATTGCTAATTATTTGGATATAAAGAGTTTACCATTATACCTCCTTGAGAAAAAAAGAAGATTATTCAATCTAGTTCATCTTATTCATGGATAAATCAAGAATTGTACAAATGAATATATTTTATAGTATCTATTAAATCTGTTTGCATATATTGCTAATTATTTGGATATAGTGAAGTTACCATCATACCTCCTTGAGAAAAAACAAGTTTATTTATAGTTCATCTTGCATATATTGCTAATTATTTCGATATAAAGAGTTTACCATTATACCTCCTTGAGAAAAAAAGAAGATTATTCAATCTAGTTCATCTTATTCATGGATAAATGAAGAATTGTACAAGAGAGGACCCGATTTAATCATTTGAAGATGTGTTAGAGAGGATAACTACCTGATTTAATCATTTCAAGATGTCTTAGAGAGGATAACTACTAGAGATATTATAATTTTGACATGATGAACCATGTGCAGGACATTTTGCTGATAAAATAAATCCCTATAAAGTCCTTCTCTTAGGATATTAATTGCCTTCTCTTTTTCAGGATGCCAAGGAATATGTTAGGAGATGTGATATTTGTAAGCATGGGGAACCTTATTCCTTCAAATGAAATGCTTCTACAGCCTTAGGTACTTATTGAACCTTTTGAGAAATGGGCTTTAGATTTTGTTGGTCCAATCAATCCATCGTACAAAAAAGGTAAATTATTGTCTGTACATATTATGTCAAAATATGGGTAGTCGCTAAAGAGCTTCTTTTTGCTATTGAAAATGTTGTAGTTTCATTTATATTTAGGATATTTTTCACTCATTTTGGTGTGGATCCAAATTGGATTCTAAAACACTAATTTTTCATAAATCTATAAAATTCATACCAAAGTTTCAAAGAATTACAAAGGTCGAGCTTATCAAGAATACCTTCGGAACAATTGTAATTTGTGAGGAGCACGGAGCAACAAGGACCTTCGATCAAGCGCGCTGACCATTGGCCCATGGTAAGCGCACTAACATGAAACAACAAAATCAGAGGTCATGTGGGAGGTTTCTAATATGTGATTAGTGATTAAAATTGACAGGATATTCGAAGCGCTTCGAGCGGTAAGTGGTATCTACCGAGTCCTACCTGATGCTACACATTGCATGCCATACATCTGGCGGAAGAGGGAGAAAACCGCTCACAGCAGATGGGTAAACATCACATAACTTACTCGCCCGATATGGATGGAAACTGTAGGATCTAGAGGCTCGAGATCGATCGCGGACATGTGATCTAATGGATGACTAGATTCAATAGGGTAAATAGGTTGAGTTATATAAAGTTTGATGTCTAGCATGAACGATGGGTTTGCAGGAGAATCATGTTCAGGCAATCTTAGAGTTAAATAGAAATAATGATTGTTCAAACATTTCCAAGAGAACTCACACTCAGTTCGTTATGAAACAGGTGGCCACATCCCTATGAAGCATTACACAGTGATGATGAAACAGAACAACGAAATTCAAACTGACAAAGGTAGGAGAACCAGAATGTTGGGAAGCAAAAATGAACAGCCAGAAGGTAGATTGGCTTTAGAGCCACAAACTGACAGAGACAAAGCAAGCAGGTAGAACGTAGTAAGAGAACTGAGTAAGAAAGCTAAGAGCAGAGAACATAGGAAGTAGGTTGAGCTGACCTGTAGACCAAAGGCAGCATCGAGAAAGAGCCTGAGAGAGTCAAATATTTTGCACACTCCAGAGAAGGCTTGAGAGGTTCAAGTGAACTCCTTCGCATAGGCCTATCATATATGAGTCTCAAATTGGGATCATACTACTGTGACCAATAGAGGTTCAGTTTTAGTTGAGAGTCTGTGTACTCCAGTCCTACTAATTCATATCTATTGAGTGAGACTCAAATTAAGCTCACTATTGTAAAAACATTGTTTTGAAAACATAATAGAGAGGCCACCACTGAAGGATGGACTAGGAGACGTAGTTCAGGAGCATTGGGTGAACTCCTTATTAAAATTGTTGTATTACATGTTTTCCCTGTTGTGTTTTCTCTAACTGCTCCAATGTCTATGTGTTTTGCAATATTATTGATTCGTTGCATAAAGTAACATAGGCACATCCATGCACATGAGTCCATAATACCATTAATTCTTTGTCTTGGATAAATTCTATATTAATTGGTATGAAAGCTCTAAGTTATTAAGGTTAGACACAATGTTGTACTAATTGCAAAAAAATCACGATAAAATGATTTTATCGTGATTTTATCAAAAACAAGATAAAATCGGGCTATAAAATCGTGGCTTTTTTTGCCGATTTTTGGGAAAAAATCATGGTAGATATATATATATATATATAATATATATATATATATATATATATATATATATATATATATATATAATATAGATATATATAGATATATTATATATATATATGATATATATATATATATATATATAGATAGTATATAGATAGATAGATAGATAGATAGATAGATAGATAGATAGATATTTTATGAGGAGGAGGTGACCCAAGCTACACTTGTCACTAGTAGAGGAGGTGGTCTACCTCCTGTAGTTCCTAGTTCTTCAGCTTCTAGAGCACAGCAGAGTCTACTGCCAACTCCACCGACATCTGCATCTAGAGGGGAAATGGAAATTAGTAGTATTAGACTTTAGTTATTTGGTTCATTTCATTGTATATGACATATGACTCATGATATGAGATACATTATTATATTTTTTGTTGATATTTTGAGGCTGAGTAGGGAGTCATGTGTCAGGAGTTGAGTTACTATTCAGGACATGATTCACTGTTATGTGTGATCTGACGCTAGAAATGATATTAAACATCTTATATATTAGTTATTTTATCATTTTTATGTGTCAATGTATTTATTTTATGTTGTATATGCTTTAGATATTAAAAAAATTCCAAAAAATGAATATTTTTATATGTTACGTTTTTTTCCCGATTTTTACAATTTTTTTGGAATTTTTTTACCACGCCGATAATATCTCGATAATGATTAGTGCAACATTGGTTAGACAAGCTTGTGCTGGATTTTTTTGTTGAATTCTAACTAGATGAAAGCTTAAATTAGGAGAAGAAGAATTGGTTGAAGCTAAACCTAAAATTGGAAGAGTCTATCCTAAGAGGAAAATGTTAGAAGAAAGTGTGCAACATTGGTTAGACAAGCTTGTGCTGGATTTTGTTGTTGAATGCTAACTAGATGAAAGCTTAAATTAGGAGAAGAACAATTGGTTGAAGCTAACCCTAAAATTGGAAGACTCTATCCTAAGAGGAAAATGTTAGAAGAAAGTCCCTTCAAATCAGACTCCCAATTTATGGATGGTTTCATGACCATGAAAGCCATGGTAGAGGAAATGTATAGAGAATTTATTAAAGGTAGAGAAGAATATCCATAAAACTTCAAATGAGATAAACGAGTAGAATAATCTCTCCTCCATGACCACTCTAAAGGCAAAGGGAAAGAAGAGAAACATTCCCACACCTCCTATTAGCCCTAAAAATAAAAAGAAAACATCTTTGATTAAATTAGATACTAAATTTGATTTGTCGATATATGATGGAGAGTTGAATGCAAAGAAGCTAGATAACTTGATTAGATAGATTGATGTTTATTTCAAAGTGCAAAGCATCGATTTACACAAGAGTAAGATTAGCTGGCTAGCCTACGCCTTAGAGGCACTGCCTTGGTATGGTGGGAAGGCAGGACACAAGCTAACTTGAAGAACCATGGGAAAATCCTTTTTGTCTGGTGTGGATTTGTTTCTACAATTAAAAAGAAATTATATCCACTAGATTATATGCATCAATCCATGATGAGGTGGCAAACTCTTCACCACTTAAAAGGGAAAAGTGTACAAGGCTACACTCAAGACTTTAGGAAAAGATCTTTGATTCTAGGAATTTCTTTAGACTCACCTTAAACTCTGCTGAAGTATATAGGTGGTATACACAAATACTTAAGGCACAATATTCTCATGTTTAATCCTACTAGAATAGATGAGGTATGTGTTCAGGCTACACATCCAGAGGCTAGAGGTAAGAATGTGAACCTAGAAGTTGAGGGATCATCAAAACCCACTCCTAGCAAAAGCAAGGAAAAGAGAAAACAGAAATGGAAAGAGAGGAAGAAAAACATTGTACAAAAGACCAAATCTTCATGCACTCACTGTAAGAAAGATGGCCATGATGATGAACACTGTTGGATCCTGCATCTAGAGCTAAGACCCAAGAAGTTCGAGGGCAAAAAGAAGAAGACTACTGCAACTTTTAAAAAATATTTCAGGTTAGACTCAGGAGATGAAACAACAATTGCAACGACATTTAAAAAAGGTTTTCCACTTTAGAGAATGCAGAAATCAAGAAGCAAGTTCAAGAGCTACTCAAGTAAGGGTTCATAACACCTAGCACATCACCATGTGGGTCTCCAATTACCTCGGTGAGAAAGAAAGAGGGCTCATGGTGAATGTGCATTGATTATCGAGAACTAAATAAGATAATGATAAAAAATCGTTATCCCCTTCCTCGTATAGATGATTTATTAGATCAGTTAAAATAAGTTGTTTATTTTTCCAAGTTGGACTTACATAGTGGCTATCACTAGGTTAGAGTTGCAGAGCAAGATGCATGGAAAATTGCTTTCAAAACAAAGCAGGGATTTTATGAGTGGTTTGTTATGCATTTTGGCTTAACTAATTCTCCTGCTACTTTCATGAGAGTAATGAATGATGTACTCAGACCTTTTTTTGATGATTTTTTCATTGTATATTTGGATGACATTATTATATTGAGTAGAACATGGGAAGAACATTTAAAGCATTTCAAGACTCTAGATGTTTTGAAAAGAGAAAATATTTATGTTAAGCTCTCAAGATGTGAATTTGGAAAAAATCTTTGAATTATTTGGGTCATATTGTAAGGGGTGGTGAATTGAAGATAGATCCCTTTAAGGCTGCAGTCATTGTAAACTGGCCTAAACCCAAATCTGCTACATAAGTTAGAAGCTTCTTAGGAACAACACATTATTGGAGAAAGTTTATTGCTAACTTTTCCTTAATTGTAGCTCCCTTACATGCTTTAATAGGATTGAACAAGGTGTTTCATTGGGGAGGCAAAAAACAGAAAGCCTTCAACACATTAAAAGAAAATATTAGTACAACACTAGTACTAGCACTGCCTAATCTTCAAAGACCATGTGAGATTGAAATAGATGCTAGTGACTATGCCATGGGAGCAGTGTTGATGCAGCATGGTAAACCCATATGTTATCATTCTGAGACATTTAATTCTATAGTATTTAACTATCCCACATATGATAAAGGATTGTATGCACTAGTACAACGTCTGAAAAAGTGGAAACATTATTTAATGGGCAAAGAGATAGTTATACATACTAATCATCAACCACTTCAATATTTACACTCCTAAGCTAAGTTGAAACAATCAAGACACTATAGATGGATAAGTTTTCTACAATAGTTTCATCTAGTCATCAGATATAAAAAGGGCATACACAATAAAGTTGTAGATATGTTGTCCAAACCAATCATAAATGCATCCACTATATTTAGGCATAATTCAGTATTGCATGAAAGCTACATTGAACAGTATGCTTAAGATATATATCTTAAAGATGTATATGCAACTTTAAGTAATGGCAAACAAGTAGAATAATTGGATTATAATGTTAAGGAACAACTCTTGGTTATTTTTAAAATTTATGCATTCCACAAACTGAAAGAGTAAAAATAATTTGAGAACCACACACTTCTTTAATATCAGGTCACTTTGGTGTAAGTAAAATAGTTGAACAATTGCAAAGATTTTGGTATTGGCCAAAAATGAATGAGACAATGTCTAGATATGTTAGAGGGTGTACCATGTGTGCTAAAAGCAAGCCCAACAATAGAAAACCAAGCTTGTACACTCCACTACCAGTTCCTTCTCATCATTAGGAAATTGTTTCCATGGACATTGTTGGGGGATTGCCTAAATATAGGAAAGGTCATGACTATTTATATGTTGTTGTGGATAGGTTCAGCAAAATGTGTATTTTAATGCCTTGTAACGAACAATTTATAGCTGAACAAACTGCAATGTTGTTCTTTCAACATGTATGGGTTCATTTTTGATTACCCATTTCCACTATTTTTGATCAAGATACCTGATTTGTTGGGAAATTTTGGTCTGTTGGGAAAGCGCTACTTTATGTTTTATCTTATGCGGCCTTCGAACGTTATGCGCTCCCCACCTTCGGACCAAGTTTGTGTGAATTGATGGACACCAAACTGAAAAAGAGCACAACTTTTCATCCACAAACAGATGGCCAAATAGAAGTGGTCAACAGGACAGTGATCAAGTTGCCCAGAGGCTATTGTAGCAAGCACCCCAGGCTTTACGATGAACACTTATGTTATGTGTATCATGCTTACAATCGAGCTAAACATTATTCTACATAGAGATCTCTTTTTGAGACCTATTTTGGTTTCACACCAAGGTCTCCCTTGGATTTTGTCTTTGGTAAAGGCATAGTTGTTGATGGACATAGTGATGTGGACAAGGCAACCAAGTTCATCAAACAAATCCAAGAGATTCACTAGGTAGTACAGGAACAGCTGGAAAAGAGCCAAGCTAAGTACAAGTCAAGGCATGATAAGCATCAGATGGAACATAGTTTCTAAGTTGGTAATCAAGTCTGACTTTATATCAGCAAAGAAAAAATGCAAGGTGAGGGTAAGAAGCTCAAGCTAATAAGGTATGGACCTTTCAAGACTAGAAAAATGGTGAGAATTCTTTTCACCTTGATTTACCAACTTACATGCAAGCTAATAAGGTATGGACCTTTCAAGACGAGAAAAATGGTGAGAATTCTTTTCACCTTGATTTACCAGCTTACATGCATATCTACTAGTTGTTAATGTAGGCAGATTTAGACTATTTGAACCTTCATTAATTGAAGATATTTTGGTCAAGTTTGTGGGAATTGATGGACACCAGACTGAAAAGGAGCACAACTTATCATCCACAAACAGATGGCCAAACAGAAGTGGTCAACAGGACAATGATCAAGTTGCTCAAAGTCTATCATAGAAAGCATCCCAGGCTTTGCGATGAACACTCATGTTATGTGTATCATGCTTACAACCGAGCTAAACATTATTCTACATATAGATCTCTTTTTGAGACCTATTTTGGTTTCACACCAAGGTCTCCCTTGGATTTTGTGTTTGGTAAAGACATAGTGGTTGATGGACACAGTGATGTGGACAAGGAAACCAAGTTCATCAAAAAAATCCAAGAGATTCGCCAGGTAGTACAGGTATAGTTGGAAAAGAGCCAAGCCAAGTACAAGTTAAGGCATGATAAGCATCAGATGGAACATAGTTTGTAAGTTGGTGATCAAGTCTGGCTGTATATCAGCAAAGACAAAATGCAAGGTGAAGGTAAGAAGCTCAAGCTAATAAGGTATGGACCTTTCAAGACGAGAAAATTGGTGAGAATTCTCTTCACCTTGATTTACCAGCTTACATGCATATCTACTAGTTGTTAATGTAGGCAGCTTTAGACTATTTGAGCCTTCATTAATTGAAGATCCCGAAGAGCAGAGTCAATTGCCTTATATTGATGATTTGTTGCTTGAATATCTTAGCGAATTACAAGAAGATACAGTTCTAGACCAGAAGGTGAGAACTATGCGCATAGAGGATGTTGAGTAACTCATGATTGGATTGAAAGGTTCAAAACCAAGAAGTGAAAAATGGATAGAAATTGGGCAAGCGAGGAATTAGTACCCTCACTTGATGGATGATTTTAAAAAAACCAAATTTTGGTGGTACAAAAGCTTTTTCATTGGGAATGCCATGATCCGAATTGGATTCTAAAACACTCTCTATGTTTTCATAACTTTGTAAATTTCATGCCAAAGTTTCAAAGACTTACAAAGGTAAAGCTTATCAAGAATACCCTCGGAACAGTTGTAATTTGTGAGCAACGTGGAGCAACAAGGACCCTCGATCAAGCACGCTGACCATTGGGCCCATGGTAATGCACACTACCATGAAACAACAAAATGGGAGGTCTTTTGAAGAAACCAGGGAGGATTCTAATATGCGATTAGTGACAAGTCGCTAATCACATATCATTGGGAAAACCCCTCAGTGAAGGAAAAGCCCCAAGTGACTAGAATCGGAAAATCAATAACCATACGAAATTCACTGATTCCGTCAGAGGTGGGTCCCACACGAAAACCGACAGGATATCAAAAGGACTTCAAGCGGTAAGTGGTTTCAACCGAGTCCCACCCGATGCCATACATTGGGTGCCACGCGTCTAGTGGAAGAGATAGAAAACCACTCACATTGTATGGGTAAACATCATGCAACTTACCCTCCCGATATGGATGGAGATCGTACGATCTGGAGGCTCCAGATCGATAGCAGACATGCAATCCGACGGATGACCAGATTCAACGAGGTAAATAGGTCGAGCTCTATAAATTTTGAAGTTCAGCTTAAATGATGAGCTGGTAGGAGAATCATGTTCACAAGAAATTTGGGAGTTAAACGGAAATAATGATGGTTCAAACATTTCCAAGAGAACTGACACTCAGTTTGTTATGAAATAGGTGGCCACCTACCTGTGAAGCATTACATGGTGATGATGATGTAGAATATGTGAAATTAAATGGATAGAGGTAGGAGAACTAGAACGCTGGGAAGTAGAAATGAAAAGTCAAAAAGCTGATTGGCTTTAAAGCCACAAACTGGCAGAGACAGAGCAAGAAACTAGAAAGCAGTGAGAAAATCGAGTAAGAAATCTAAGAGTAGAGAACAGAGAAAGTAAGTCAGGCTGACCTGCAAATCAAAGGTAGCATCAAGACAAAGCTAGAGAGAGTCAGAGAGTTTGTTCACTCAAGAGAAGTCTTGATAGGTTCAAGCGAACTCCTCGGCATAGGCTTGTCATGTATGAGTCTCAGATTGGGCTCATAGTACTATGACCAATAGAGGTCAAGTTTTAATAAGGAGAGTTTGTGTACTCCAGTCCTACTGATTCATATCTATTGAGTGAGACTCAAATTGAGCTCACTATTGTAAAAACCCTTCTTTGAAAACATAATGGAGAGGCCATCACTGAAGGCTGGACCATGAGACATAGCCAAGGAGCATTGGGTGTACTCCTTATTAAAATTGTTGTATTTCATGTTTCCTTTTCTCTAACTCCTTCAATGTCTATGTATTTCGCAATATTATTGATCTATTGCATATAGTAACATAGGCACATCCATGAACGAGTCTGTAATACCTTTATTTCTTTGTCCTGGATAAATTATAGATCAGGTGTCCCTAGGGAATTGTGACAAATATAGGTACCCAATTTACATCCAAGTTGGTACAAAAGATAATGGAGGAACACAAAATCAAACATCAGAAGTCTACTGCATATCATTTATAAGCCAATGGACAAGTTGAATCTAACAATAAAGTAATTGAAGAAATTCTTACCAAGATTATGCATCTTCATGGAAGGGATTGGGCATAAAAAAATTTAGAAGCTTTATAGGCATACCGTAGACATGGAGAAACATAGCAAGAAACACTCCTTATGAACTTGCATAAAGTAACATAGGCACATCCATGCACATGAGTCTGTAATACTTTTATTTCTTTGTCCTGGATAAATTAAAGATCAAGTGTCCCCAGGGAATTGTGACAAATAGAGGTATTCAATTTACATCGAAGATGGTACAGAAGATAATGGAGGAGAAAAAAATCAAACATCAAAAGTCTACTCCATATCATCCACAAGCCAATGGACAAGTTGAATCTAAGGATAAAGTAATTAAAGAAATTCTTACCAAGACTATGCATCTTCATAGAAGGGATTGGGCATAAAAGTTTTTAGAAGCTTTATGGGCATACCGTACACATGGAGAAACATAACAAGAAACACTCCTTATGAACTTGTTTATCGAAATCAGGTCATGTTTCCTATTGAGTTTCAGATTAATACTTTTAAAATAATAACCAAATTCGTTCATGATTTATTAAAAACCCAAAGACAAAGAATGGAGCAATTGAATGAACTTGATGAGATACAACAATATGCTATTTGTAGAACCAATATAGTCCAACAACAAGGATCTAGGTGTCATGACAAGTTTATCAAAGAAATAAAATCCCAGCTTGGTGATTGGGAATTTCTTTTTGATTCAAAGTTTAAAAATTTTCAAGGAAAATTTCAAACTCATTGGCTCGGTCCATATGAGATTGAAATAGTCTTTCATAATAGAGAGGTAAAAATCCAAACCATTGATGAAGAAATAGTAATTTCCTTGTAAATTGTCATACGTTATGAATATATCATAAACCATTAACAAAGGAATAGTTCATAAAAGCTCTACAAGATAATATTGATTTGAAGTTGGCCAACGAATATTGTTCCTTCTTCCTCTATAGCTTATCCTTCTTCTTTCTTTTAAAAAAACAAAAATAAAATTATATATATAATATATATATATATATATATATATATATATTTTATAAACATGAAAATCAACATTGTTTACATATTTATATAGAAAATCTAAGTTGAAAACCAAGAATTCTTGGGAAGATAAATTTTATTCTTAATTCCCTATTCTTGTCCCATTTCTTTTTATCTCTGTTTTGAAAAATAAGACCACTCCATAATTGTCAATAATGTGCAACTCGTGGAATTTTGTAGTTGACTTACAGATTCCAACTAGGGTAAATGAAGATCATGGGAAACACAAATTGGATGAAGATTATAGTTAAAGCAACCAAGTACAACTTGCAAAAGAACAAATCCAAAATCAGTAAGGAAAAATAACAGGTATGTAAATATTAATTAAATAATAAAGAAAAAATCATTGAATTATGAAATTAAATAGATGTATGACCATTTCTATCACTATTCTATGTAATGATTACTTCCATTATGATATGAATTCGGTTCTAACAAAAATATCTTGTCAAAAGGTATAATTTTGATGTGAAACCTCGTTATCATTTAAATTCACTCCTCTTTTGTATAACATTCCATTTCCTTCACATACCATCACAATTTCCTTCATCATATCCATTCCACTTGACCATGTTTGATTGTCTAAAATGCCTCATCTATTACCAAAATTTGATCCTCTATAACTAAATTTCTACCATAACCCTCTCAAGGAGAGAAATCAAGGGATAAGTCTTGTTTAGCATGGGAGTCATTGTACACTCAAAGCCAAATGGGGTTAAAGTCCTTGAATGATACCCACAGGTGAAATAACATTTGTAGCAAGAACAATGGTTAGAGTTTGTGGAAAAAATCGGTGCGCATGAGAAATAAGTGACAAAATAATTTGCTAAGGAATATTATGGTATAGAACTTGAGAGTCATCTGTAGCAGAAGCTACAAGATTATCGAGAATAAGGTAAAGCTAGTTTAAAAACCAAAAGATCGAAGATAAATAATGGGAAGTCTTCATTAAAAACCTAGTTATTGATATTTATGTCTTTAAGAAGGTGACTCCAGTCACAACCTTAAAAATAAATCGAGAGATTTACTGTTGATTATTCAAAAATTCAAGAATGGTGAAGGTAGGTTTGGAGACATGTTCTTTGACCATGCTCATGATGAATTTTCTTGATGATCATGAAATCAACCTACCTTCCTATTTCATAGTTTGAGAAATGGATGGAAAAATTCATAGGAAGATACAATTCTTAGATAATTTCCTATACAATCATGTGTTACTAAAAGATTTAATTGAAGCCCATCTGAAAGGCATAGGGGATAACTGGGAATATTTTCTAATTAGAGATCATTTCAAAGAAGTTGAAAAAGAAGGGCTTAGTGATGAAAAAATAAAGACTATAAGAAAGTTTCCCTCAATCACTAAAGAAAAGTCACCTGCACAAGAAACATAACAATATTAGCATTTTGATGATGAAACACCTCTTATAAATGTGTTTAAAACCGTTAAGAAAAAAATTTTTAGAAGACAGATAGCCAAAAATAAATTGGAAAGTACATTAAAAGGAGAAATAGAACAAGAAGAAGTTAAAAAGAATTCTCGTACTACTAAAAACCCAAAATCAACTCTAAGAAAAAGCGCAAGGCTTAATAAGCCAACACATGCACAGTATAAGCAATCTCTAAAATTTGTCAATTTGTAAGGATGAAATGAGAGTTTTGTCATGAGTTGCAAGTTCAACTAGGAGAACTCCATAAATTGGTCCAGTTTAGGAAGAAATATACAACTACATAGAGTCTCCCGAACAAAGAGCTATAGGAAAAATTGTCAAATTATCCTCAAACTGAGAAACAATTATGCATTTTAATCATCGAGAAGGACCCCAAGTTTTGAAAATTCTGAAGCAACAAATCCATGAATATGAGGTACTAAATAGACATTTGAAGCAGGAACATGAAATAATAAAGGCACAAAATGAAATCCAAGAGCTGAAGATGAGAACGTCTTGTTAGATGCGGTTTATGGTATGAGAAAAATAAGAAATTGAAAGATAATTTTTTTTTTTTTAAGAAAAAGGTCATATGTTTGTAGAAAAAAATCTTGTTGAAGAAGCCAAGGATGGTAGCAATCAATGTCAAGTAATAAATAATGAGTAACTTATGTGCTCTTGCTCAGGGTTCTGAAGATGCTCAGTGATAGAGAAATATTACAAATTTTTAAATTTTGTGCATGAGAAAATACAATGTTCTATGTGGGGGAATGTTGTAGCCTAAAATTCTCTCTTTTTTACCACCTTATTACACTACATATTCCTTCTTTTAGAGTCTATTAACTCAAATTGAACATCAATATACAATGTTCTTAGAAATAACAACTACTTAACATCTTTTTATTTAATAAATTTCATTTGTATCTATTATTTAACTTAATATTTGCATTAGCTATTGGATAACCCCAATTCTATAGATAATGAATAATTATGTAGCAAATTCGAAGGTTTGATGGGTTCCAAAACCCCATCCCATTAACAAGACATATGGGAAGGTGGCTAATAGTTGACACAACAATATGTACCTATCTTCATGATTTGTATTGATGATGAGAACACTGAATAGGTCTAGTCAACATGGATGTCAACCAACAATGAAGGAGCCAAAGGCAAACCAAGTGAGTGAGGAAATTAATTCATGTAGATATTTAGCTTCACGACTTTCTTGTGTAATATTAAATCATGAGGAAACCACGATATATTATATTTTTATGATATTTTTAGTCTCTGTCAAGTAGGATAGGCTCATAATTCTCTAAACAACTATTTGATGGAGGTTATAAATCTACTTCTGTGCATGACAAACAATCATGCATATTGTTTGAAAAACTCATTTTTAAAGTTATAAAACTCTCTTTTATTTATCCTTTTTGTGCTTTGCCTCGATGTATATGTCTCCCATTTGAAGAGTCATGTTGTTGCCTACATATCGCAAGAGTGCCCCCTAGAGTTGTAAGGCTTTATTGTTTTTAATTAACACTTCAATTGTGCATTTTATATCGTGTTTAATTTCTTCATCTAATTGTTCATTTCGATTGGTAGTGAATCCTTTTGACAATGACCATGAAGTTTATAACAAAGTTTATTTTTTAATCATTTTTATGTAGGATGAATGAGTGAAGCCAAGATCTATTGTGAACATGATAAGTAGTATAGAAGAGTGTGGATTGATTTATGGTTTATAGTATATTTTGAGTTAGGTAAAGAGGATTTTAATTTCTCTTTTTCTGTCCTAGTGATTTAGATTTAGTTTCATTATTTAGTTGAGTAAGTGTAATAATTATTTTTGCAAAGTGTGATCTTTCTTTTGAGAAAATGTGATAATCCTAGTTTTGTATTTCTTTAAGGAAAGTGTGATCTTTCTTTTGTGATATTTCATTTTAAAAAGTGCAACAATTTTGATTTTATTAAGCAACCACAATAATTTTGATTTCATCTGTGTTAAAGTGTGACATATTTCTTTTCATATAAGAATGATGAAAACATGTGCATCTCGATATCTCAGTTTAATCTAGGAGTTTCTTAAATAAGTAGGACTACTAGTACATAAAGTACACATACACTTGTTAAGTATACTCACCCTCAATAATTTATGTAGTAATTTAACATCAATTAAATTACCACACAATAACATAACTTCATCTATGTAAGTAGGCTATCCTTTTCATGAATTCAATAGTTGGGGTTTTACAAGTTGAGTCAACAATATTTCTATTTTGATATCTAGAAGATATTTATTATTTGTCTTTTTATCAATCTTGCGTTCTAATTCAATAAAAGTAAGGGTATATGAGCACATTTTGATCTAATTTCATCACTGAGGATGGCATGAGTGGAATTCTATCCGTTGCGTATACAGAAATTGATGTATAATGTAACCAGTCTTCATAATGACATGAACTTTGTAAATAATTTAATAAACGTAAAAAAATTATTTTTGTATGCCTTGTTCATTGAGAGGCTTAGGATTTATTAGTGAATTCAAAGAGTCAATGTCACATATGAAGAGCTCTTGTTGAGTAAATTATTAATGTATCATTTCCATAGAAATATGTAGAAGCCTCTTTATGTCAACCTGAAAAATAAATTAAATTAACTCATGTCGGATTAAAGAAATAGACACAGCTCTTCATTGATACACATCAACTTAATATAGAGGATAAACCACTATATATTCCCATATAGGTTTAGTGAATAAATTAAGTACAAGACCTCAGATGTCTGTAAGAAATTTGGAAAAAGTATAGGGTACAATAATTCAGATAAAAGTGTAGGAATACAAATAGACACAGCTCTTCATTGATACACATCAACTTAATATAGAGGATAAACCACTATATATTCCCATATAGGTTTAGTGAATAAATTAAGTACAAGACCTCAGATGTCTGTAAGAAATTTGGAAAAAGTATAGGGTACAATAATTCAGATAAAAGTGCAGGAATACAATATCTCAAATAAGTACAGTGAGCATAATTCCCTTGCAACATTGGGTGTAATCACACTGAGTGATTACACCCTCCTTCTTGGTGGTACAAATATCTATGCAAGAATAATCACAATAACATTCTTGATCATAAGGATCTTAGTAATAATCTCACCATGCCTTCGAGATAGTCAGTGTTGGTATAGTTGTTTGTCAGTATGGTATACATCCTAGACTTCGGTAAGATAGGAACCATGGTCTCTGTCAAAATGAAGGTAAGGTAATGATCAATATCTTGGTGCATGATTATGATCTCAATGAAGAGTGCAACACTGAGATAGTTGAATGGGTATCTATGGTGCAACAACTGTGAACTCGTTGTTACGATGAAGTCCTCCATGAAGGTGTAACAATGCTAGTGCAACATTGTAGATATCGATAGTATGGTAATGATGATCTCAATATTGACAAAGAAGAGGATTGATGTCTTGGTATTTGAGTGGAATAGTAGGTCAAGGCTTATGGTTTTGGTATTGGTCAATTGGAATCTCTATAAGAAGTTTGTCCATATTTTCCTCTCCAAGAGGAAGAGGTTTTGGCCCTGGAGAAAGCCAACATCGTGTGTTATTGTCTCTTTTTTTTTGGTGGCTATTCGATGAACTTTGAATACACGCTCTAATAATAACAAGTGAAGACTATGCTAAGAAGATAAATTAAAAAAAGGCTCACAAATAGCTATCAAGCTAAGAAGAATCTCTCTAACTATAACTGCCTTAGATTCATCGACATGGTATCAGAGCTAAGGTGTTAAAGTCAAGGAAAGGGAAGGAAAAAGAGACACTTAAGGATCAACATCAAGAAGGGCATCAAAAGAAGTTGAAGAAATTGAAAGATCAGTATTTAGTAAGAAGTATACACAACAAGAGAATTCAAGATCAATAAATATTAGTTAAAGCGAAGTCCCAATGCTAGTGCTTAGAATTTGGATCATAGTAAAAAGAAGGAAAAAGTAGTATCTCACATAGTTTCAATGCTAGCCCCAAATTCGGTGTAATTACAATCTATGTCATACCATAGAAATATCAATAACTTATGTCTGAAGTAGTTTTGATGCTTGGTATTGAGCAATGCTCAAAGGCCTCAAAAGTATTTGCTCATGCAAGTCAACTCAAGCAAGGCTCTACTCCAACAAGGAGAACTACAACAAGGTTACAAGGATGTACAATCACATCATACAACAATATCACTTAAATAGGAGAACACAATGCCACATCTTAGATGGGCATCATGACAATACTCTCAATTTCTTGATTTCAGTTTCATACCCTAACAAGGAATGAGGTAATCTCAACATATTATAAAAGAATTAGTGCTTTGTTTTGAACAAGACAAGGAAGTCCCAAGAAATGTCTTGGAACTTAGTTGTACCAGGTATCTCAAGAAAGAATCTCATTAAAGGATATCATTCAAGAAAGCATCAACGTGAAAATTTCATCTTCACAAGACAAGTAAGTATCTTTTCATTCTATATTCAAGTTCACTTAAATTGACCTCATTATTGCAATGACATATATGAATTGGATGGGTGATCAAAATTCCTTGCATGAAGGAGGATGATATACATAGTCCTCTAACTAATTGATGTCATCAAAAGGTCTCCTCTAAATTTATAAAAAGGGATATTTATGAAATATCCACTCAGATAGCAAAATTGTAGAGATGAAAGTGACATAGATGATAAAATGAATCTCTTAAGGTGCAATAAGGAATCTCAATTAATACCTAATCTACATGAGAGTAAAAGGTATCAAAGGATGTAGGATATCTTTGTAAGGTATTATACAAGATCTAGGAAGGAAGATAACCATCATTGATCTATAATGGACTAACAAGGTAAAAATTATCCATGGGATAAGAATGTTACCTCATTTGACAACTATGGTCTCTATGCTAAGTAGAGAAAGACAAGTTGATGGAAAAAATATTGAAGGGTAAAGGACTAAATCATGTGCAGAAACAATAGGGAAGTTTGGTCCTCAAACAAGGAAGAATAAGTATAGAAAAATATTTTGGAATCTCATATCACCACATAGATGGAGGGGCCAAGAAAATAGGGAGTAACATATCTCTCCTATGATTAAGATGATATCCCTCACAAAAATGTCCTATCATAAGCTTTTGTTATAAGATATGACAATGGTGATAAGATGCATCATGGCATCATGGAAGCATTAGAAACAAGATCCCATGACATTACCATGGGAATTATGAAGGACAAAATATATGAAAAACAAAACATGAACCATATAGCTCTTGAAAAACTTAGTGGACATTGAAGGAAATAGTCATCTAGGATAAGGCTCATCATACATCAAGTCAAAAAGGAAACATCTGCCAATTGGGGATATACAAGATCCTCAAAATTCTTTGATGGAATCCTCATCATAGGATTCACTGATCTATAGAGGAAACAAGTGTTTCAACAAGAACTCTCTTACGTAATCCATGAGATGATGGTATGATGACATGAAGCAGATAAAGGGATTGAAGGTATTTTCAATCAAGGATGTTGTTGGAACAAGCCTTAATGAACTGAAGGTAAAATATGGTATGCATTCTTGTGTTTAATATTACATTGACATTTCATATTATTTCAGGTTACATGGATAATTACTTCTATGTTGAGAAGCATGATCTAGAGAAAAATGATCTCCTCATATGAAAGGATACACGAATGCATGAGATGCACTAAATGAAATCAACATAACATGTCCTTATATGAAGTATGAGGTGGAGGATCACAACTAAGAAACTCTGATTAAAAGCACCTGGGAAAGGAAAAGGAAGGAAGAGATCGTGAGATATGTAGCCTAATGAAGGTGTTCAACATCCAAAACACTAAGAAGAGTTAATTATGAAATCTCCTGAAAAGATATGAAGACTTTAATGGAGAAAGATGAAGACCCTTGACAATACATATCTTTGGGAGATGTGTCAACATGTATGTAGGAGGTTGATAACTATAGAATGATTTCATGAGGAAGATCCATCTTGAAAGATACAATTCTATTTAAGGTTATGTTTTGATTTCTTGAATAATATTTGGATAAGTTCATGCAAGACTACTAGCACAATAATTGGAAGCACAAGTAGAAAAAGCTTTCATGTCATGCATGGAAAAGCTCGAAGGAAACATGATATGAAATAAGTAGCCATATGATGAAGGTTCCATATATGTATCAAGAAATCCACTTTCCATGAAGAGAGGAATGACATGACGAACGAAGAAGGTGGATAGCTAATGCCCTACAAGGAAGAATCTCAACTGAATTTATTGACATTAAGAAGAGAAGTTGATCAGTTAACTAAAGGAACCAAAAATAAGAAGTTATTGATGTATAGAAGAGTCCCCAGATAAAAGAGACTTCTGTAAAGTTCCTAATTAAAAGGGATCTTGGTAATGTTTCTAATCAAAGGAAATTTGGGAATGCCTTCCACATTTTAAAGGGAGAGATGGAAACAACACTATTATATTCACTTTGGAAGAAAGAATGGAGTATTGGGTATTCATCTAACATCTGATGCTCTTTGAGGATGTGTATGGCATCGAAGACACTAGTAGGAAAGATGACATATATTCTTTGACGATTAGGATCCAAAGATAAAAGTAGTCCTAGAAGGTCATATTTAGTGAACACTCAGGTGGGTATGTAGCTTGAGAGACAATGATTAAGGTGTCTATAGTCTTTTGTGTCACCAACATTGTGCTATAATCTGATGAGAGATAGAGATCTCAGTCTAGGACTTGCTATGGATAAAACGTTGGTTACTATGATGCTATATAGATGGGTTACCAATATGACTCTTCTTATGAGAAATTATTCAGTTTGAGAATGACCAAGCACGATTATGAATACCTTCCTAGGTAAGAGGGGAGTGTTGTAGAATACAACTAGGTTCGGTCTTCATAATGACATGATCTTTGTAAATAATGTAATAAAGAGAACAAAATTGTTTTTATATGTTGCATGGGTTTCATGAGGAAGAGGTTCATTTACCTAGTGGATCCCATTAAGAGCCTTATGATTTATTAGTGAAGTTAAAGAGTCAATGTCACGTATGAAAAGCTATTATTGAGCCTATGATTAATGTAGTGTCCATAGAAATATGTAGAAGCCTCCAAATGAAAACCACCATCATCCTATTTATTTTAGCCTCCAAAATGAATTAAATTAATTCATGTTAGCTGAAGGAAATAGACACAAATCTTCATGGATACATGTCAGCTTAATACAAAGGATACACCACTGCATATACCCATCTAGGGTGAGTGCCAAAATGAAGTACAAGATCTCGGATATCTTTGAGAATTTTAGAAAAGTACAAGTTACAATAATTCAGATTAAAGTGCAAGAATACAATATCTCAAATAAGTACATTGAGCACAATTCCCCCGCAACTTCAAGTGTAATCATAGTGAGTGATTACAATCTCCTTCTTGGTTTTATAGATATCTATGCAAGAATAATCACAATCTCATTCTTGACTATAAGGATTTCAATAATATTCTCGGCATGCTTTCTAGACAGCCATAGTCTTGGTATACTTGTACCTCAATATGGTATACATCCTAGACTTAGGTAAAATGGAAATCACGGTCTCAGTGATAATGAAGATAAGTTCATGATCAATATCCTGGTGCATGATGATGATATCGGTGAATAGTGCAGCAATGATAGAAGTGAAGGAGTAGCTATGGTGCAACAACTATGAGCTCATTGTTATGATGAAGTCCTCCATGAAGGTGCAGTAATGCTGGTGCAAGAATGTAGATCTCGATAATGCAGTAATAATGATCTTAGTGGTACAACAACGATGATGATCTCAACAATGGAAAATAAGATGATTGATGTCTTGGACTTGGAGTGGCATAATAGGTCTATGGTTATGGTCTTTGTATTTGTCAATTAGAATCTCTATAAGAAGAATTTATTATGGGTTTTCCTCTCCAAGAGGGAGAGGTTCTAGCCCTGGAAGAAATCAAAAACAGTGTTTTATTTTCTCTTCTTTATTTGTAGCTATTTGATTAAATATGAAGACATACTCTAATAATAACAAGTGAGGAATATTCTAAGAAGAAAATTTTAAAAAAACCTCACAAATAGTTATCAAGCTAAGAAGAATCTCTCTAAGTATAAATTCCTTAGATTTAAACAACATTGGCACCTCAAAGTTTGTATGAACAATGTATTGATAACTTGATTTGAGGAGCCCTTGGGAGTTGCAACATTCTTGGTGCAATACAAGGGCTCACTACATATTCACTTATTAAAATCAACAAAAAATATTGAATGCTCATAAAACTCAAAATGTCTAGAGCATTGAACAAACTCAACTGGAAAGGTATCTTTCATGTCCTCATAGGCTCAGGATTTGAAGAAAATTGGTTCATTAGATTCTTTCCCTTAGCAATAAAATATTTTCCTTTGTTGTGGTCAATGGATCTCCCTAACTTACTTGTGCCTTATCTACGGGCATACGTCATGGAGACCCCATCTCTCACATCTTCATTTTAATGGAAGAAGGGCTTGGGCACTCCATTATTTCTACCCTCCATGGTGTTCATATAAATGTCTCCCATTTATATCTATTGACCTCTTCTCCAATCAGGAACAATTTATGTACAACACCTTACTCATGGGTATCCCAATGGTAAAAGAAGCTTCAACTACCGTGCACATCCTTAATACATTCTTTGATTCTTTCTGAATGTCTTTAAATCTGGTGAATTCTCAAATTTTCCTCTTCAACACCACATTGGCCATTCAAAATCACCTTTCTTAGCTTCTCAAATTTTAAAATATTTCCACTCCAACCAAATAACTTAATTCCCTTCTTAGTGGTAATCCCATCAGAAAATCCATCTAGGAAAACCTCCTTCAAAAATTTGAAGCCCATCTCTCATGCTGGACATTTCTCCTCCTAAACCAATTAGGTTCACTCGTCCTTATTAAATTCATTCACCAATCCAATCCAATTTATCATATTTCTGCCTTTTTTCTCCAAAGCTAATTTCAACAACTTCGAAATATCCAATGAAGCTTCTTATACGATGGAGCCAAAAGGGAAATGGTGTTGGATCTAATTGGTTGGGACAAACTTTGCTAGCAAAATATGAAAGGAGGGTCAAGGCTGAGACATCTAGAAAGCCTCAGCAAATCACTTATGAAAAAACATGGTGGACATGGATGAAAATCAAGATGCTCTATGGACCAAAATTCGATGGATCAAATACACCCCTAACCTATCAAAACAACAAATCCCTAGATTGAAAAAAAAAATTTGAAGGATAAGACATATGGAACACCACTTGGGAACACAAAAATATCATGATGGAGAATTTCTTCTCAGAGATCAAAAATGGCCAAATTGTGTTATTTTGGAGAGAATCTTAGCATCAATGGCCAAAACTATCCCAACAATGTCAACTCCACTCCATTAAAAGTTCTCTTCCAACCCAATGTCTCAACATCATTGCAAAATATTCGTCTTCTATTTCCTCTACTTCCTCTCACTGGAGAAAATGGATAGATTGGACTAGAAAAACAGAATTAGCAAACATATAAAAAATAAATGCATTTAAACAAGTTTTGGATAATCAGAAGATTTCCACTTCAAGAGGGAGAGGACATATTGCATTATGGAAAATCTAATCTTTCAGAAGCATGCAACCTCTTCTCCACTCGCACCATACATGTAAACTACAAAAAATGGAATAAACTATTTTATGCAGAATCACCCTAGGGGCTTGGGTTGGGAACCCCAATAGAGCAGAGAGCATACAACATAAATAGACACAGAAACAAGCAATCCTAATACTTAAATAGTTAAACTTGGTACATAAGGTATTACCCGTAGGTCCTATGTTTGAGTTTGTTCACGTAGGGTTCAAACCCTCTGCTTCTTCCTTGTGCTTTAATACCTACGATTCATTCAAGAAAAATAATATACAACCAAAAAAACTAAAATCATGTTCATGATCAGGTTAGATCATATAAGCATGTAAGTAAATAAGCATTGATGTGAGATTTTATAAAAAAATCATGACATAAATTAATGCATAAAGATCATAATCATCACGAACAAGACAACACTCTTTATCAATGTAGGCTAAGGAAAATATGGAAGAACTACAACCTGATTCATCCACTGTGTACAACATAAACCATCTTCCAGAGCCATGCTATCCATGCCTCAACAATCCTCCTCCATAAGTATATATAAGGATGTCATGAAGGGATAATGAACATGTCAACAAGGAAATAGGGGTTTCCTATGACTATGAGTGTAGAAGGCATAGGGATATCTTCAGACTTGATCAGGGATGTAATCAACTATAATACTAATATCTAGTCCTTTCGTCTCCCTTAGACCTTCCCGTGGAGATGTATTTATACTTCTTCAATTTTTTTTTTTTCAATTGGGAAATAGTTGGACCACAGGCTATAGTAGTTGGGTATTTGGTAAAACCCATAAACCCCACCCGAATTAAGGGAGATTATATACCTCTTAATGTTTTAGCACATATACGTAGGTTGGGTACAGGATGGCCCATGTGTACACGCGCTTTAGCTAGGTCATAATCACATATGGGATTTAAAACATTATTTTTTATAAAAATGGACTAAGTCTAGTTGGGAAGGGTTTCCCTAGGCCATATCATAGAGCATAAAATCTACCAAGGGTGGTAAATGGTGCTATAACACTATTGCATCTAAATAATTGGCCCAAATCACCATCCTCATATGAGTTTTACTCTAGAACATAATACTTAACTAGAATAGGCATCAACATTAAAGCTTTTTGGCACATTCGCTTCCTTTACATCACATGTATAATATTACATCCATCTCTTCAATGAATGTAACACAACTCTACCCTATCAAAAACTAGACTATTTTATTCTTCCTCTTTGACCACAACCCCTCCAACATTACCTCCATTTTCCTCTCATGGTGGACCTCCAATGATTCTAGCCTTGTCATCACTAAAGGCTAGAACATACTCTCTGGCTTTCTTCTATGGAACACTTAAACATAATGCAAGCGAATAATCTTGAAAAATAGTTCCATCCCTTCTTCTAGTCTCTAACAACTTATCATAAACAAAGATTGAATTCTCTAACTCCTCTAAAATGAAAAGGAATATGAGTGTAACCCTACTAAAAATATTTTCATCTCCCTTGGGATCTTCTCCCATCTAACTTTCTATCCTCGAAGTCCACCCCCCTTCCCTTCTCCTTATAGCCCTGCTTCTTTATCATCCAATCCCATAGACTTCATCAAACTCAATTTTTATGGAGAATCCATAGGAAATCTAGTACTTACAATCTATGGAGGATTCTTCCACAACTCAAATCATCCAATAATTCATATTTATTTAGGAAAAATTGGTAATAATACCAAAAATATAGTAGAAATATGGGCTCTTATGTAAGGCATCATTATTACCATATATAATCGCTATGCTAAACTCATCATAAGGGGATTCTCAAAATTAGTTATAAACATAGTTCAAATAATTCAATGTGGCACAACTCCATCTAAAGAAACCAATAGCTAGAGACTAGAAGCTCAATTCATTGCAGCTAAACTCTTTACTCACACCCCAAGCCCTCATTTTTCTTATTTTCACCGAGAAGCAAATACATTAGCATACCAGCTAGCCAACCACGATCTAAACTTAAGAGATTCACCACTGGACTAAAGTTGGCATTAGAATCTCCCTAAATATTTTCATTCCCAATATCAGAAGTAGGTCTAAGAAGACTTCTCTCCCGAGAGCGAGTGTACAACACTAGATCCACCACATATAATTAACAAATAATGAAGAGAAAACATGGAGCAGATATTTCTCTTCTCAATATTCAAAGTAATAGATCATATAGGAAACATCAACAATAAATGACTCGAGTAAAATTTCGCTAAACTGAAGTAAATATGAAATAACTATGACACCTAAGAGACAATGGAATTAAATGTGATGAACCCTAGCAGACAGTGAGATTAATATTTCAAAATCTGCTCCTAATCTCAATCTCCTAATTTCGCTCTTTGAAATTCAAATATATTTTCTCCCAATGGCTTCGTGAACATATCTGCAAGTTGATCATTGGAACCACAAAAAGCAAGTAAGATGTCTCCATCATTGACAAGCTCATGGATGAAATGTAAACATGTGTCAATGTGTTGCTTTTTTTGTGGAAGACATGATTTTTTCATAAATAAATTGGATAATTGTTATCACAATAAATAAGAGTTGGCTCCTTTTAAAAATTTGAAATATCTTTCAATAATCTTCTCAGGCGTATTGCTTGACATGCTCTTGAAATTATAACTACATACTCTACCTTTGTAGAAGATATTGAAATGATTGATTGTTTGTTATATTTCCATGAGATGAGATTGGCTCCAAGATGAAAATCGTAGCCTGAGGTACTTTTGTGATCCTATAAATTTCCTGCATAATCGTTGTCTATATAACTTGAAAGTGAAAAATTTTCAGAATGTGTATAGAAAAAATCATAGTCTAAGGCTTCTACAATATATCTTAAGATCCTTTTTGCAACCTTCTAATGATAAATCTTAGATCAGTGAATAAACTTGTACATAAAACTAGAAGCAAACAAGCTATCATGTCTAGTTGTGGTGACATACAATAAACTACTAACGAGATGTTTTTATAATGTGGGATCAACCGGTGATGCTATATCTTCTTTGATCATCATGATGCCTAGAGAAATTGGTATATTAGTTGGTTTTCAATTAATCATTATGAATTTTTGGAGGTTGTTAGTGGCATATTTTTGTTAACCAACAAAAATTCCATTAGAAAATGGTTGAATTTCAAGTCCTAAAAATTATTTCGTGAACCTAGATCTATCATTTGAAACTATGTTTGCATTGCTTCTTTGAATTCTTCCAACATCACATGTCTTGTCTAAAGAATATCATCTACATAAAGGAAAATAATGAGAATTTTACCTTTATGAGTTTTGGTATACAATGTTGGTTCATCCGCTTGTGCAAAAAATAATTTTGATGAGATAGGTGTCGATGTGACTATACCAAGCTCTTTGAGCTTGTTTCAAGCCAGACAAGGCTTTCTTCAATCTGTATACCTTATACTCTAGCCCTAGAACTTAAAAACCATGACGTTGCTCCACATAAACTTCTTCTTGCAATATACCATTTAAAAAGCAGATTTTACATCAAGTTGATATACTTTCCGTTTGTGTTGAGTTGTTGTGGATAAAATAGTTCTAACAATATCTCCTTGCTAATGGAGCAAAGTCTTCACTATAGCTGACACCAAACTCTTTTCAGAATCGTTGGAAACCAACCTTGCATTATGTTTCTCAATTTGTCCTTTTTCATTCACCTTGATCTTATATATTGATTTTACACCAATTTTGGTTTTATCTCTTGGGAGATCAGCTAATTTCCAAGTATAGTTCTTCTTTATGGCTGAAATTTCTTGATTCTCTCCATCAACCCAATGTTTTCATTTACTTTCTTATTCAAAATGTGTTGGTTGAGATGAAAAAAAGAAAACATATTATGTTGATCAAACTCATGCTTCTTCTCACATATTTCTTTGATGCTTCTTTTTTTTTATTATTTTTTGAAGATGTTGAATCATTGTTGGATTCAATGCTTGAGGATGTACCATTTTCATAGTTTTATGGCTCTACTTGAACATGAAATTTTGGTAGTTGTGATGAATAAAATGGTTGATTTGAAGCTTCATCAATCTGATCATACCAGGATTTATTTTCAAAAAAATTAGCATCTCTTCTTAAAACAAAACTCCTAGTAACTGGATTGTATGTCTATAGGTCTTTGACTACTCACTATCGCATATGAAAATACATCTTTCACTTCTATCATCAAGATCCTTTATTAGACGCTCAAGAGCATGTGCAAATACTATTCATCCAAAAATTCTAAATTTTACCTATTTACTATCCCAAGCTTCTTGAGGTACTGTATCTTGGATAGTGGCTATTAGATATCTATTGAGAACATAGATTGGAGTCGAAACTTGTTTAGCCCAATAACCATTTGACATCTTCTCATGAAGCATATGTCTATCCATGTTGATGACACAGGGGTGTCACTAGGGGAGGAATACCATACCACGTGGGTTCATATTGGGGATATATGTTGAGGAAGAAATGGCATAATAAATTGGGGGATATATAGGGGTAAAGGATTTTTATATTGATAGATATAAAAAATGGAGCTCAAATTTAATGAAAAATTATAGAGGGGTATAAAAAAAGTTAATAAAAAAATGGATACCTACAATATCCAGTGGAAGTAGGGGTTTTTTAAATTTGGAAGGTGGGGATATATAGGGGTAAAGGATTTTTATATTGATAGATATAAAAAATGGAGCTCAAATTTAATGAAAAATTATAGAGGGGTATAAAAAAAGTTAATAAAAAAATGGATACCTACAATATCCAGTGGAAGTATGGGTTTTTTAAATTTGGAAGGTGTCTTGGGTTTGTATTGGCAGGGAGTTAAATAATGTTATTTTTAGGGGTATTTTGCAATATGTAGTCAAATTAATGGTATTGTTTAATATGCCATGAACACATAGATAGGTCAAAGTTTCATTAAGTTAAGCCCACGTGGTTCATGATTGACTAATGTTTCCTTTCTACTACTCCATTCTGCATCGGATTATATGTTGTTTTTTTTTGCTTTATTGTTCCTTGTTAATGATAAAAATATTTAAATTCGTTAGAATTGTATTCTCCTCCTTTGTTTGACTAGAGAAATTTTAAAGGATTTCCACTCCTCTTTGATTTCTTTGAACCTTGATGTATCTGATTTATTTTTCAGAAAATAAACGTTCATATTCCTACTCTAAATGTTAATGAAGATTATAAATAAAGACTACTAGAAATTGACTGTGTCTACATTCAGACACATATATATGTATGGACTAGCTCCAATGTCTCTTTTTCTCTAGAGGAAGATGTGGGAAATATATCTCTTTTATGCTTTACTAGAATACAGATTTCATAGTTACAATATATTTTGTTCAGAATAGGGATACCAATGCCCATAGAATGTTTCTGAAGCATAATTAAACTATTTAGTGAAATATGACCATACGTAGAATTCCATAGCTAGGACTCGTCTATTTTTGACACATTGCGTGCGAAAGACTGAAATATTTCAACTTCCAAGATTCAGAGAAAACATCTTATTCTTCTTTTAAAAAAAAACTATCAGTCTTCTATTGGGAAGTTTGTCATAGATATAACATTTGTTCCCTTGAAATATTGGATCATAACCATGTCCTATCAATTGAACTACACTAATGAGGTTAGGGTTCAATTCTTCGTTTTAAAAAAAATACTACCAATCTACTATTGGGAAGTTTGTCATAGATATAACATGTGTTCCCTTGAAATATTAGATCATAACCATGTTCTATCAATTGAACTAAACTAATGAGGCTAGGATTCGAATTTGGAAGATAAGAAGCATCAGGTATATATTTGTGTTGATTATGTTTGCTAAGAATAGTTACAATACCTTTCCATTCATATTTAATCCGAGAATTATCTCCAAGAGTATTTTCTGATGTTATGGAAGCAGCAACATAAGAAAGAATATTTCTATTACCTGTCATACATTTCCTGCAACCATTAGCCAAGAACCGAAGGTCCTCATTGTCAGTGTTTATAGAAATGCCGCAAGAAAGAAACATTGTCTCAAAGGATTATCCTTAATTTTTGGAGAGATGGACACCACCTCTTTATTAATCTGATTGTTTCTTTTTTCATTCATGTTAATAATGCCCAAAACTTTTGTAGTAATAGCATTGAACATTAGATTTGTTCCATGTTCTTCTTCTTTGTGTTTGGTTTTATGAAGGTCTCCATTTCTCTGCAACATGATGATGTTATGATCTACCTCTTCCTTGGCCTATGTCTCACTTTTTTCCACCTCTATATCCTCTCCCTCTTCCTCTACCAAGAGAAAGATGTTGTTTGAAGGCTTCTTCTATGGAGTCTTCTATGAAGTTGAGTCTTGTTACGTGTGAAATGAGTGATCCAGTCAACTGTTCTATTGAGAAAGTTATAAAATCCTTCGATTATAGAATGCTTGTTATAATCATGTCATATTACTTGGGTAGGATTTGAAGCAATTTTCCAACAATCTTCTGATATGTAATTGTTTAACCAATGAGTTTTATCTCATTGAATCTTCCCATGACTCTAGTCATGAACTGATCCAAATTCTCTCTATCAGTTATCTTTAGGGTTTTGAATTGTTCTCTCAGTGTCTGAAATATAATAGTTTTCACTGTATCATTACCTTGATACACAACTTTTAAAATATGACAAGCTTCCTTTGTTGTTTATGTGTTGGTTATCTTTTGAAAGATAGAGTGGTCGACTGGGTTCTATATCCAAAATTTGATGTGTGCTCTTTCTTTCTTAGTTCTTGATTGAGGTGTATTTTCAGAAAGTACTAGTGGCATGGTGAAAGGCTCAAAGATTCGAAGTGCAAAAAATTGGGTAAACATAGGATTAGATCAAAGTTCTCATCATCCAGATTCCAACAGTGCAAATGACACTCAAATCCAAGTTCATAGGAAGAAGTTAGAGCAAGTAAAAGTTTATATTTGACTTGGACAGGTGGGAGGAGGAGGTGGCATGTCAGACACTCTCAATGAATGGGGAAGTGCCAAGTGGTAGGTTCCCATTGGTCCTACATATCGCAAATCATAGAAGGAGGAGGTCACGACATAAAGAAAATCAACCTTAACCAAGCCATAGTTGTGATGTGATCAAATCGCAATCACTTATCACAAAAGGAGAAGGTGAAAGAATTATCCCGCGAAGCAAGTCCTGCTTGTGATGCAATATATCCCAATCACATAATTATGTTGCAATTTTCAATATAATAGTCGCGTCTAACAAAGGGGAAGCACTTTAATGTCGTACTAATTTTGGTTCCTTTTCTGCCAATTGTGATTTCTGATATGAACTCTTGGACCCCATAAACTATATATTGTGGTTAATAGTTCATCGAGTCCATGGTTATGAGAGGGCACTTGATGTATGGGGTTTTATTATATCTGTCGATTAGAAATACTGATGGGAAAAACATCGATGGAAAGAGGCCATTGAGTTAAACATGTGGTTAATAGTTTTTCGATATTGATGAGGTTTGTTGTTGCATATTATGTTGAAGTTGAGATCCTCTATATTAAAGAAAATAGACTTTCCTACTAAAATTGTCATTGGTTTAGAATTACCCAAGAATTGAGAGATTTACTGGCATCATATATAAAGGATTATCTGCATTGGAGAAAGAGAAGAGTAGCTCCAGGATTTCTTAGTATACCATTGCAAAATACTGACACCTGCTCCTAGCTAGTGGTTGGAACCTTGTGTCAAGTATCTAAAGGTTTCGAGAGGTGCAGGAACCCTGATTATCAGAATTGGGTGTTTGGGTAGGCATTTCTACATGATGTTTCACTAGGATTTCATTGGTGGTCTCTATTTCTAGCACTGGGCTTTCCAGTTTTTAGCTATTTTCTATATTGTAGGTATAAGGGTGTTATGTAAAATATACTTATACTTAATTCTCTTTTCGTTCCACTTAATAAATGATGGCTTCCCCACTGTTGAGCTAGGCCTACAGACGCAGTCCAAAATAGACAAAATCTATAATTAAATCTTTGTGTCTTGATCTCATGCATGATTATGTTTTTAATCTTTATTTATAAGCTTATGTTCCATGACTTTTAATAAGCTCAGTTACATGTAATTTTGATGCATTTATAAGAAAAACAATATTGGATCATGTGGTATTAATGAAGGACTTAGTTAACGCAATTTGAATGAATACACTAACTAGAAACAAGATTCAAAGGATGTGTGCTATGAAGGGGAGACATGGCAGTAGTTGAAGTGTGTTGGGAAGAGAAGTGGTCTTTTGCTGATAGGATATTGCATGCTTGAATGGTCCAATGTGCAGCCACGAAAGATGATAAAGAAATGAATAGAGCATTCATGATGATGTCCCGAATGGTGAACAACATGTATGGTGCTTATGAGAAACGAAGAGAGGAGGAGAAAGGAAGATCTGAAAGTGATGCTTCATCCACATCTTTCAATTATTATGCATCTTATTGGATGATAAAGAAATGCATGAATCATTCCTGACGATGTACTGAATGGTGGATAGTATGTATGAAATTTATGAGAAAATAAGAGAGGAGCAGAAAGGAAGATCTGAAAGCGATGCCTCATCCACATCTTTCGATTCTTATGCATCTTATTCACCACCTTCTCGTCCTTTCATCCCTCAAATGAGGAGATTAACCAGAGGCTCCAAGAAGAGAATGTAAAATTAAAGAGGTTACTATGGGAAGAGATAGAGGAGAAATAAATATTTCTACCTTAACTACATTCTAAGGATGAGGCTTTGGAAAAGTTGCAGCGTAACTCCGGTGAGGTAAAGCGAAATTCTTCGACGTCGTGTATTTTTCTTGATAATGATTTGTCACTTTTGAAGAACAAACCACATGTATCGAATCCAAATTGTTAAAAAGAATGGGGTATGAGGTGAAAGGCCACAACATTAATGGACAAGGCATCATAAACCCCATCAAAGTAGTAGAATTTCCCTGACATACACAACTTCGGTATGTCACGAAGGAGATTGTGGAATGTGCTAAAACAACTAGCGGATCAACAATGATGATGAGAAGACCTCACTAATTATTTCCAAATCGATTGTGGAGGTAAAAGATATTGATTTACCTTTAGTTTCATCTTCACATAATATAATTTGAGTTGGAATGTGGAGATACCCATTATAGGGCAAGCATGAGACTCCTTACCAATATTAGCTACAAAGGAAAAGGACTTGGTGTTAATGGCCTAGGCATAACTAAGTCATTGGAGGTTGATGGAAAACCTCAATTTACAACTTTGGTGTACACTGAAGGACAATGCTCAAAGGTGTCAAAAGCTTCCACGACATTGTTGAACTCATCAAGGAAATAGGATGATGTGGATACATGACCATCAAGCTATGAAAGTATGCATTGTAGAAAAAGAGTTGAGGCAAGCTCTTGTTCCCATGATCGTACAAGAGACCAAGAGGAAAGTTATAACAAGTCTCGATATTCTAATGTTCATTTTGATTACAACCATATTATTAATAATGAACAAAAATCATGGGATAGAATAACTTGCACTTTTTTGTAGATTGCATAACCATGTGTTTGCTGAGTGATAGAGGAGAATAGCAACATGAAGGAGGATGCGACATGAAAAGCCCTCTAAACAGCAGGCAAAGAATAAGGTAAAGAAGATCAGGAGGAAGAATACTTATTGTATTCATTGCGACAAAGGTGGTCATCCAAGAGCCACATGTCGGAGGCTCCCTACAGAGTAGCGCTACAAGGGAAATGTGTCTGTGGACATGAACTAGGTCAAACAATTGTTCAACCAACAAATGCACCATAGGGAGACGAACCACTTGGTCTTAAGGTGAAATATGGTTTTTCTAGGTGTGATAGAATATCATGGCTTTGTTTTTAAAATCATGTGTTGTGTGTTAAACTGTAAAAGTGATGATGTGTTTTCCATCACTTGTTGTAGTAGCAATGATGTTTGGCCTTATTTTTATATATCATATGATGCAGTGATGATGTGTTTTCCATCACTTGTTAAAGAACCAATGGTGTTTGGCCTTATTTTGTAAATCATGTGTTGCAGTGATGACGTGTTTTGCATCACTTGTTGAAGAAACCATGATTGGGCCCTGTATTGATAGCTAGGGTATTATTTCCATTTTTATGTAAACTTGACCACAGACTATGTAATATAAACTTGTGGCAAGTATGGGTTAATTACGTCATTATTGGTCATAGAATTAAGCATGAATTTGCAAGAGTATTGTACTACAAGTTTGCATGGGATGCACGTGTCGTCTCATCGCTTATGGCTCTGAAGAACAAAGGTGAAGGAGATGGAAGGATGGCCCTGTTAGGACACTTGTGCTGCAGGCAATGTACAAAATGGCTACATATTATTTTAATTTTTCAAATCATCAAAACGTACCAGTGGCACGGTAAAAGGATAAAAAATTCAAAGTGGCATAATTTGGATAATCTTTGCATCAGATTGAAGTGCTTGTCATCCTAATTCCAACAGTTCGAGCAACACTTAAATTTGAGTTCATATGAAGAAGTTAGAGCAAGTCAAATTTTATGTTTCACTTTGACAAGTTGCAGGAGTAGATGATGTGGTAGACACTCTCAACGAATGGGGAAACACCAAGTAGCAGACTACCGTTAGTCTCCCAATATCATAGATCGTAAAAGGATGTGGGGGTAACTTAAAGAAAACTGACCCCAAGTAAGCCGTGGTTGCAATTCAATCAAATTAAAATGCCATTGAAGCAAGTCCTCATTGTGATGTGATATATTGCAATCATAGAATTATGTTGCAACTTACGATATCACAATCACTTTTCACAAAGGGGAAACAGTTGCATGTTGTACTAATTTTGGTTTTCACCAATTTCTATTTGCAATATGGACTCTGAGACTCGACATTATATATTAATTTTAATAATTCGTCGGGTCCACAATTATCATAGGGTTCCTAATCTATAAGCTTTTAGTTTGTCTACGAATTGGAAATGCCAATGGGAAAAATATCAATAGTAAAAGGACATCGAGTTAAATGCACAGTCAAGGGTTTTTCCACATTTATGAGGTTTGTTGCCATGTATTATGTGGAACCTGAGATCCTATCTATTAAAGAAAACAAACCCACATGCTAAACTTGTCGTTGGCTTAGAACTGCCTTGGGATTGAGAGATTTACTAGTAACATATATAAGGTACTATCTGCGTTGGAGAAAGAGGAGAGAAACTCCGGGATTTCTCAGAATACCATTGCATAGAAGCGGCACCTGTTCCTCATAGGTAGCCAAAACCTTGCCTCAAGTATCTAAAGGTTCTCAGAGGTGTAGGAAGCTTGATTATCAAAATTGGGTGTTCAGCCATGCATTTTTGCATGATTTTTTGACAACAATTCAGTGATGATGTTTGTTTTTAGAGTTGGGCTCTTCATTTGTAATCTATCTTCCATATTGGAGGTATAAGGGTCTTATGTAAAATATATTTTTACTTCTCTTTTCATGCCACTTAATAAATTAAGGCCTCCCCACTCTTGAGCCCGAATGAGAGACATAGTCCAAATTGGACAAACTCCGTAATCAAATATCTGCATCTCGATCCCATGCATAATTATGATTTGACTCTTCATTTATAAGCTTATGCCTCATGATTTTTAATAATCTCACTTACATGTAATTCCAATGCATCTATAAGAAAAAAAAATCCTCGATCACTTCTACACCACATTCTGTTGATTATTGTTCATGGTTCCCAATTATTCTTCAGTCAACTCTACATAATTGTTTGACAGGGTATCCCAACATTCTTATGCTTGCAAAAAAATCTTCATTCTTAAAAACCAAAACTCCAAATTTTGTCAAAACAAAATTAGAGTTTGTTGCAAAGTGTTGAAGGAATCTGGTTTTTAAACTTGTATGTGAGTGCTTTTTTACAATCCCTTTTCTAAATCTCAAAAAAAGAAAAGTTTTTTTTTTTTATAATCCATTTTTTTTTAACTCTGAATGAAAATATTTTCAAAACCCATTTTAAAACGAGAAATATTTTTAAATAGAACCACTCATAAAAACAATTTTAGAAAAAAAAATATTTTTATGGGTCTCTATGTTTTAAATATTCAAATGAGGGCATTATTGTTTTATATTTTCAAACGATGGCACCAATCGTTTTGAGAAGGAAAGTATTTAATCCTTTTAAAATGGAACACTTTAAATTTAGCATGAACACATACATTGAAGCCTTTGTTGTCTTATAATAAAAAAATAACTTCAAACAAAACTTGTGAAGCCTTTGGAAAGGAGTAAGAGGACTTTGAGAAAAAAAACCTAGTTTGTCGTTTAGTGGACCAAGAGAATTTCAGTATCTTAGAAAACAATTTCTTTCTTTTATTAAATTCCACCTCATGTTATACACACCTCATGAAGAGGTTATTTGAGTATGGAGGTTCTACACGCCTCATGAAGAGGTTATTTGAGTAAAACTCCATACTATTATAACTCACAAGGTGCGTCAATCTTAGTTTTTTTTTACAATTTCATCAATTAATTTTGACACTTTTGAGCAATTTATTTTTCTTCACAGTGCAAAATTTAAGTTGTTTTTGTACTTTCAGAATTTCAGTATCTTAGAAGACAATTTCTTTCTTTTATTAAATTCTACCTCATGTTATACACACCTCATGAAGAGGTTATTTGAGTGTGAAGGTTCTAAACGCCTCATGAAGAGGTTATTTGAGTAAAGCTCCACACTATTATAACTCACAAGGTGTGTCAATCTTAGGTTTTTTTTACAATTTCATCAGTTAATTTTGACACTTTTGAGCAATTTATTTTTCTTCACAGTGCAAAATTTAAGTTGTTTTTGTACTTTCTCCTTGGCAGGGAAAATTTTAAGAACGACCCTAAATTTATATGTATAATAAATGGACTAATCCCCATAATACATAGGAAAAATGGGAGGAAATTTTATCAATAATATAATATGCATATATAGTTTTTTGGCGAATCTCTCACCAAATTATTAACTACACAGTCACTATTATGAACTAATCTTTATTAGATAGCCCATATAGACACACAGGTAAGGGGCTATGGCTCTTGATCTGGAACAAGGTACACATGCACTATATGTAAGGTAGGGCACCCCACCCTCCAACCCAGGCGAAGGTGGGCATCGTCCTCCATCTATTCATTGTGTATAGGTCTACTAACGTTCATAGTTTCTGTTTTTGGGGCTTTTTCAAGTGACGAGTTCTTAATCAATTGGTCCACGCATCCATCGAGTTGTCTAGTTTTCTAGTCCAGGCATCCATGTCAAGTCGTCTAGCTATCCAGTCAAGTCAAGTCGTCCCGTTCTATCCTGCCTTGTGTAGAAGGCCCCTATGGATTATTATCTTGTACAGTAATGGAGAATCTTTCACTAAATTATAAAATCTTGTAAGATCTTGGAAAATCTTTTACTAAATAATAAAACATTGTGAAGTCTTGGTGAATGTTTTGTTAAAGTATGAAAACATATATGATAATAAGAAAACATATTCATTAAACTGTAATATACTAACATACATGTTTGGAAAAAAGAAACATAACTTTCTCCCTACAAACAATGTTCCAAGTTTTAGTGGCCATGTTTGTCAAGGTTCTTTCAATACACTCTTTCATATCTTTCTATTAGTTTTAATAATATTCAACAACAAAGTTCTTGTAGGTGTTGATATTGACAATGAGTTCTCTCAAGGTAGGAGAGATTAATTTTTTCTCTACAACTTTTGTCTACCACTTTTTTCAAGTTATAAAATTTCTTTCTTATTCCATAGACTCCAACTGTGAGATAAAAAAAACACATCAAGCTTGTTTACCCCAACACGCCAACAAGTAGAAAGCCCTAACTATATTATATAAGAAAGTATTAGGTATCACAAAGGCTTGAAGGGGATCTAATTGAAAGAAGTGACCATTGTGAGGATCCTTCTAATCAATATATGAATATATAAATGTAGATATATTATTATTTTAATTCAAAATCTTCAATTAAATAATAAATTTTAATTACGTCTCTGCCAATCTAAATTGCTTATTAGCATAATTCACTACCCTCATAGGTCTTGCATTTTTTTAACAACATTGTAACATCTCGATTAATTTCCTTTTTGGTGAAAAATCTCCACGTTTTAGGAAAATATGGTGCAGTGGCTCCAACCCCTACAGATCATTAGGACAAACTAAGAATAGCACAAAAGATGAAAGGTTGTACAAACCAGCTTATTTTTCAAACAACTAATCCAACATCAGTACCTAAACTTTTTCATGAAGATATCATATTGAGCATGTTTGAAAAATGGTGAGAAATATTCTATGAGGGTGATGCGAAAAGAGTGATATGTTTTCATTGTTTTGAATTTTTTTTGTTAGAAAGAAAAAAGTTAAAAACCACTATTAATGGAGATATTGGTATATGTTTTCATTGTTTTGAATTTTTTTTGTTAAATAGAAAAAAGTTAAAAACCACTATTAATGGAGATATTGGTATTTTTTACTAAATTTTGTGAAGTGACTAAATGCAGCTTTAACCATTCACCTTAACATGTTTCTATAATATAATTTCCTTAAGTCTATCTAATATCTTCTTTATCATAAAAATCAACATATATCCATCTTAACTCCACATCTACCACTCTTAGGGAGATGAAATCTATTTATCCCTCTAATATCCCTCTAAGAACTTGGTAGACCAAAAATTAAGATGGATCTAAGATGATATAATTTCCCCTTTAAATAGTCTATATTCACATGAATACCATGGTATGGATCAATACCATGGGTTATCATAAACCTAGAGCTTAACAAAAATTAATAAAATTAATAATTGATTTTTATTTTATTTTTTATTTTAACCAAGTTAAAATGTTTAACATACATTAAATCACAACATCCATAATTGATTTTTATTTTATTTTTTATTTTAACCAAGTTAAAATGTTTAACATACATTTAATCACAACATCCATTTTTACTGTTGATCCACCAAGCCCCCAAGAGGGATCAAATATTTTTTCTTTATTTTTATTTTATTTTTTATTTTAACCAAGTTAAAATGTTTAACATACATTAAATCACAACATCCATTTTTATTGTTGATCCACCAAGCCCCGAGAGGGATCAAATATTTTTTTTTTTCACTCGATGCTAGTTTTCATATCATGATATTTGATCCACCAAGCTAGTTTGCATATCATGATATTTGATCCACAAGCCCGAGAGGGATCAAATATTTTTTCTTGATTTTTATTTTATTTTTTATTTTAACCAAGTTAAAATGTTTAACATACATTAAATCACAACATCCATTTTTATTGTTGATCCACCAAGCCCCGGGAGGGATCAAATATTTTTTTTTCACTCGATCCTAGTTTGCATATCATGATATTTGATCCCTCTCACGGCTTAGCTTAACAAAAATTAATAAAATTAATAATGATTTTTATTTTTATATTTTATTTTAACCAAGTTAAATTGATTAACATACATCACAACATCCAGTTTTACTCTTGATCCACTAATATTTTTTCACTCTATGCTAGTTTGCTTACCATGATATTTGATCCCTCTCGGGGCTTAGTATATCAATACCATGTGCCATTTTTATTTTTATTAATACTAATATTAGGGTTAATAATATTTTTTGCACTAGCCCATGGTATTTGGCCCATACTGTTTTTCCTATAGGTTTCACTTAAATATAACGCATTCCCGAGAGGGATCAAATATTTTTTCACTTTATGCTAGTTTTCTTATCATGATATTTGATCCCTCCCCGGACTAGTAGCTCCGGAGTAAGGTTAAGTAGGCTACATTCCACGTGAATACCATGGGTCACCATGTGACATTCTTATTTTTATTAATACTAATATTAGGGTTAATAATCTTTTTTTGCATGGTTCATGGTATTTGGCGCATACTATTTTTCCTATAGGTTTCACCCAAATATAACACATTCTCGAGAGGGATCAAATATTTTTTCACTATGCTAGTTTGCTTATCATGGTATTTGATCCCTCTCGGGGCTTAGTAGATCCGGAGTAAGCATTTATGTTGGTTTAATTCGTCATTTAAGTAGGCTAAATTCCACGTGAATACCATGGGTCAATACCATTTTCCATTTTTATTTTTATTAATACTAATATTAGGATTCATAATATTTTTTGCATGATATTAATAATAATCTAGCCCATGGTATTTGGCCCATACAATTTTTCTTATAGGTTTCACCTAAATATAATGCATTTTTTGAGTGTTCTTAAATATATAAAGTGACTTATGGAGTAAATATATAAGGTGACTTACGGAGTAGATAAAACAAATGTTTTATTTGGCCCATACTATTTTTCTTATAGGTTTCACCTAAATATAATGCATTTTTTGAGTGTTCTTGAATATATAAGGTGACTTTCCATTTTTATTTTTATTAATACTAATATTAGGATTCATAATATTTTTTGCATGATATTAATAATAATCTAGCCCATGGTATTTGGCCCATACAATTTTTCTTATAGGTTTCACCTAAATATAATGCATTTTTTGAGTGTTCTTAAATATATAAAGTGACTTATGGAGTAAATATATAAGGTGACTTACGGAGTAGATAAAACAAATGTTTTATTTGGCCCATACTATTTTTCTTATAGGTTTCACCTAAATATAATGCATTTTTTGAGTGTTCTTGAATATATAAGGTGACTTATGGAGTAAATATATAAGGTGACTTACGGAGTAGATGGGTCAATACCATTTTCCATTTTTATTTTTATTAATACTAATATTAGAGTTCATAATATTTTTTTCATGGTATTAATAATAATCTAGCCCATGGTATTTGGCCCATACTATTTTTCTTATAGGTTTCACCTAAATATAATGAATTTTTTTAGTGTTCTTAAATATATAAGGTGACTTATGGAGATATATAAGGTGACTTACGGAGTAGATAAAACAAATGTTTTATTTGACCCATACTATACTATTTTTCTTATAGGTTTCACCTAAATATAATGCATTTTTGAGTGTTCTTAAATATATAAGGTGACTTATGGAGTAAATATATAAGGTGACTTACGGAGTAGATAAAACAAATGTTTTATTTGTTTACCATACCTTTCGTTTATTTATATTTTTATTAATTTACCATACCTCTTTTACAAATATGGTATTTGGCCCATAGGATTCACTTAAGTTAAGGTGACTTATGGAGTAAATATATAAGGTGACTTATGGAGTAGATAAAAAAAATGTTTTATTTTTTTACCATACCTTTCATCTATTTATATTTTTATTAATTTACCATACCTCTTTTACAAATATGGTATTTGGCCCATAGGATTCACTTAAATAAAACCTCTTTTTCGATCCTTCATAAAGAGTGTTCTTAAATATATAAGGTGAATTATGGAGTAGATAAAAAAAAAATATTTTATTTGTTTACCATACCTTTCGTTTCTTTATATTTTTATTAATTTACCATACCTTTTTTTAGAAATATGGTATTTGGCCCATAGGATTCACTTAAATAAAACATCTTTTTCGATAAATAGAAAGAGGGTTATGGATAAATATAAAACATCTTTTTCGATAAATAGAAAGAGGGTTATGGAATAAATATAAAAAGAGGTTTTATTTATTTAAATAGTAAGAGGGTTTATGGACTAAATACAAAAAGAGGTTTATTTATTTAACCATATGTCTAGTTTTATTATATTTTATTTATTAACATACCGTATAAAAAGAAGTTTATTTATTAGTTTATTTTTTACATACCTCCACTTTATTTATATTATATTTATATTTTTATATTTTTTTTACACCCTTGCATGTAAGGTGACTATGGAGTAAATAATAAAAAATGTTTTATTTATTTACCATACCTCTAATTTATTTATATCTTTATTAATTTATCACACCTCTTTCATAAATACTCTTTCATAAATATGGTATTTGGCCCATAGGATTCCTAATTTCAAGAGCTAAATTTACCTTTTTTACCCTCTTCCTTAAAATAAGGTGGCCTTTTTTTACCCTCTCCCTTAAAATAAGGTGGGCTATTTGAGGCAATTTGTAAAAATGTACTATGAAACAAAATATTCGCACTAAAAATTTAAAACCCCTTAATTTTGCCTTAAAATAAGGTGGGCTATTTGAGGCAATTTGTAAAAATATACTATGAAACAAAATATTCACCCACTAAAAATCTAAAACCCCTTAATTTCGCTAAGGGCGAACATTCGCCCCTAAAATTTTCCATATACTATGAAACAAAATATTCACCCACTAAAAATCTAAAATATTCACCAACTAAAAATCTAAAACCCCTTAATTTCGCTAAGTAAAAATTTCCATGCTCCTTGGCCTTTAGTCCACGAACTATGGTAGGTTGCTCTCTTTAGATACTTATGTTACCTCTCTCTAGATACTTATGTTACCTGGGCTTTGATACAATGCTCCTTGGCCTTTAGTCCACGAACTATGGTAGGTTGCTCTCTTTAGATACTTATGTTACCTCTCTCTAGATACTTATGTTACGGGCTTTGATACAATGCAAATTAGGCTCTCACATAATAACAAAAAGTGAAGATATAATAACATAAAACGAAGAGAAAGCATGGAGCATGGATTTATCTTTTCAATATTCAAAATAGTTAAATAGATTAACAATAAAGGATTACAATGTGACTAAACTAAAGTAAATATGAATTGATTATAACACTAGATACAATGGAATTAAATGTTATGACATTTAGATCTCAACAATAATGACATCATGAACCAGTGTCATTACTTAAGAGAGAACTTTCCATGCATCTCACACCACTCCATTCCATCATTATCAATCTGCCCAACATAATTCATATACCAGGCCACACACTAGAACTATGTGAGAAATTAACAACTGAATTAAAAGCCCACATAGAAGCTCTAAATAATGGTCTGAACCACCTAACCAACATCCAACATCCCTTGGCAGTCCAACACCATGCAAAATCCTACTCGAGAGAAAAATCCTACTCGAGAGTTCCCTAGATTGCTGCAATAGCCTTGTAATATCCTTAAACAAGATCAACCAAATCATTATAAAGTCATGCAGGACTAGGAAGTTAGAACAATGACATTTCTGATAATCCAGCAGTCTAAGTGTCTCAACATCAATAGGCATTTTTATTAGCGCCATGTAGAGTCTCCCTCAAACGATCAGTTGTCTGCATGGAAACTTTTGATCAAGCAACACTATGCTCCCGCTCACCTCCATGAATAGCCCATAGAGTGGAGGACCAGAATATTTTGCATTCTATTATGTGGTTTTAAGCTCCTCATCTTGAATATTAGTTGATTCCATTCTGTTACAGTATTTTATATCTATGTATATATGTTATTGTATATCTTGTTTGGCCCTTATTTCCATCTCGAACTATATATAACCTCACTCTCCACTCAATCTCTCTGATAAATCGAGTGTTATTAACTTGGGCTTAGCTTTTAGCTACAAACCTTCCCTTCATCCCCTCCTCACAATTTCTGCCCCCTTGCCTCGTCTTGCTACACATCCAGATATACCTCCCCTGTTACGTTTTTTGCACCACCTTCTCTACCCATATGCTTTCCATATGATGACTTAGAGCCACACATCCACCTCTCACATAGGAAGAGGGAGAGGTAATCCCTCCACCTCTCTCCTACCCACCACTCAAGGAGTCCTCAGTTCTTTGTCTTGAGCTTGTGCGTAGGCCAGAGCTTCCATGAGTAAGCAGGAGCAGGTCATTTCAAGGATAATTAAATAGGAAATAGAAAGAATCGAAGTCATTGTCCACCAGGAGCACTGTTATAGCCTCGAGCACCACATCTAAGCCAAAACAATGCATTGGACTCCCAATGTGCATATCTGAACTCAGTCTAGATATTCAAGATATATGCATGCCGCCGATGTATATTGTAATACCAAAATATTACTTGGACAGATTCTTGTTGATGTCAACGAAGCCCGGCAAGACAATGCCTAGAGGCCAGCACAGATGGCAAAGAATCTAAAACACTTAGACTAAAAGCTCAACATCCTAGTCACCAAATGTCGTTCCAGCCATGGTTAATTGATTCAATGTAACCCTCCACTTTTGAGTTTTTGTATTTTTGTTGTTCAGGGAATGCATCCCAAATGATGTATAGCCAAAAATTTATATTGTATTTCTTATCTCATCTCATGGATGTAATGATGGAAAGGCTACACAACCTTAATACCTTAAAGTTTAATCTCTAGTCTAATTTCCAAGTAGGAAGAGAGATTTTCACCCCGTGATTATGTAACTCCTTTTTAATAATATAATTGCCTTACTTCTCTATATAAGTATATTATTACACTTTGACCATATAATCTTTCTATGCAATTTCAATCTCAACCAACAAAATCACATTACATATTTTAGTGATGACGATGAAGAATAATAATATCCAAGCAATTTCACTTTATCAATATAACCACAGTGTGTATAATTTAGTGACGATGAAGAAGAATAACATCCATTAAGGTTTATAGGTTACACTATTTTTTAAGAAGGTAAGGTAATAGATTATTTGGAATTTCTTAACATTTTATTTATATGCTTAAGGTTTATATGGTCTACTAGTTTTTAAGAAGGTAAGGTACTAGATTATGCTCTACTAGTTTTTAAGAAGGTAAGGTACTAGATTATTTGGATTTTTTTAACATTTTATTTATATGTTTAAGAAGTATTTTTGCAAACTTAAAAGGTGAATAAGATTAATAGTGTGACAAATATTTTGAAAAATATATGTGGTATAGCATCAATAATCTAAGAGAGTGCTTTTAATCCTCTTTGTATAGTAAAAGTGATAAACTCTTTCATTTTGTAGTATTTAGGGAATTAACCAATGTCCAATTTCATCATAAAAATTGTCATCATCAACTCCTATTTTAACAATGTTCATTTTCATTTTAACACTATCTAAAATATAAATATATATTTTTTATTCTTTAAATTATTAAAACAAATATATATTTTTTTATATACAATAATAAATATATATATATATTTATATATATATATATATATAAAATCTTTATGTGCTCCATTTTTGTAATTTGAAAAATGATTGTTAGTATAAAATTAATGATAGCAGTAATAATCAAGATATATATTATATTTAATTTATTTTATATTGATATAAAATATATATAAAAATTAATAGAAATGTAATTAAAAGGATGGTTTTTTATAACACTAATCAAAACAATAATATCTTTTATCTTATCTTTATATTTACATTTATATAAATATAAATAAATGTAATTTTATATCTTAGTTTTTTTTTATAATAAAAACGATAAACTCTTTCAATCTTGTAGTATTTTAGGGAGTTAACTAATATCCAATCTCATTATAAAAATTATCGTAATAAATTAATATTTTATTTTAACTCATATTTTAACATGCTCATTTTCATTTTATTAATATTATCTAAAATATAAATAGATGTTTTTTATTCTTTAAATTATTACAACCAATATAATTTTTTATATAAAATAAAAATATATTTATTATTTATTTATATATATATAAATAATCAATCTTATTTTGGTACATTTTGTAATTTTGAATTGATGGTTGATATAAAACTAATAAGAACAATAATATCTTTTATCTTTATAAAGAGAAATGTAATCTTATATCCTACGTATCCTACATTGTGCAGTTTTCAACTGCTTGCTTGTATAAAACTCATGAGAACATTAATCATTCTCATTGTAGTTAGGGAATGTAGCGAAATGTGTCTAAATATTGGACGATAATGTCACTTGCAGTGAAAAAATCATCGTTTAAACTAATTTTATTTTATCAGTATGGCTAATACTAATTGCTCATTCGTTTTACATGCCAGATACTCAGAGCTGTTCAGTACTTGCACTCTGTCAATGTTCTTCACCGAGATTTGAAGCCCGGAAACATCCTGGTGAACGAGGACAAAAGAATAAAATTATGTGACTTTGGTCTGGCTCGAATAGCCGCACCTGAAATGACTCAGAAGGTCGTCACTGCGCCCTACAGACCGCCTGAGCTCTTTCTCAGAAATTTGAGTGATCAGTCCAGTTACGGCCCAGCTGTTGACATATGGTCGTTGGGCTGCATTTTTGCAGACTTGTTGCTGGATAAACCAACGTCCTTGGGTTTCTTAGATGACAAGGATGACATAACCAATATAGTTAGGATTGCTGAGACAGTTGCTCCACCGCAGGATGACGACGAGCTCTCAGAATTCATCGATACTGAAGCTGGGATCTTGTTTGTCAAAACAAATTTGCCTCCTACCCCTTCACGTCCTCTCAGGGACATATTTCAGCACCTTTCGGATAAAAGCGCCGTGGATTTGTTGGAGAAAATGCTTGTTTTTAATCCTAACAAAAGAATCAGCATTGAAGACGCACTTCAACATGAATATATGGCTGATATTACAGTGGACGTTCTAGCTCGCAGACTAAATCTAAACCCTAATGAGTTTGAAAAATTAAATAATGTGAATCATCGACCTATTGAGATCAATGTGAAGTCTCCATACCAATCGACTAAGAGAGAGTGTTTGAAATCCATATTTGATGTATGTGTGAATTTTCAACCAGGACGTTGATCTATTGCATTCCCATGAATTAAAAACTGAAATGTTTCTATGATGGCGAATTTAGACTTCACGGATGGATCGATCAATGAAATGCGGGGTTGCAAGGTCATGCATTAGTGTTTGATGCGAGCAGATCCACTCATAGAATTTTTATCAAATACCAGTTTTGAGAGTGTCTATTGTTTTAAAAAAGTATACTAAATCACACACTCTTTTTTTAACTTGGAAAATGTATTACATATTAGGAGTGTATACTGACTATATACGTTAAGGTTACTGAATAACTATTTATATTTGATAATATTAAAAGTTATTTAATCAAAGTTAATTATGTTATTTATATTTCTTAGTAATTTAAATAAAATTCATCATTTTATTTATTAGAATTGAATCTAATCACCTTTCTCAGCCACACTAAATATTCAATCAGCCATTTATTTTGAAATTTATCACACATCTATTTTTTTTTTGAACTCTAGTATAAATAAAAAAGCAAGTCAGTCACCCCTAGCTCTTCCTCCCTCTAATTTACTGCTAAAATATATAAAGAGTGTTGTCATTCATTACTTGGTAGCAAATTCAGGAAATCTGTTAAACACAAAGCAAATTCTACTCAACTTCTTCACTCTATTACCTCACTTATTTCTGTTGCATTTCCGAATTCTACAACTAAATTATTCTGATGTTGAAGGATATTTGGGTTTATTTGCTTTGGGGATAAAAAATAAAAACAGTAGTTAACGTTTAAGGTAGTTGTGTGGGTTTGAGAGCGTGTTACTCTTTTTTTTTGGAACTGTAATATAAAGAAAATTAATGTCAGTCATCCCTAGCTCTTCCTTCCTCTAATCTACTGCTAATATATATGAAGAATGCTTTCATTCATAACTTGGTAGGAAATTCAGCAAATCTGATAAACACAAGCAAGCTCAACTCAATGGCTTCACTGTTTTACCTCACTTATTTCTGTTGCATTGCCCAATTTTACAATTAAATTATGCTCATGATATTTGGGTTATGCTCATGTTAAAGGATATTTGGGTTTATTTGCTTGCGGGAAAAAAGTTAAAAACAGTAGTTAACGATTAAAATAGTTTTGTGGGTTTGAGAACGTGTTACTCTCTGAATTAGAGGTTTTGTCATGGATCTGGAAGTGTGTTTATGTTTTTTTAAATTTAATTTTCATAAAGAGAAATAATCAAATCACTTTGGCCGTAGGTGTCCACCAATAAACTTACGAGTCCTTATTTAACGATTCCTTTAATAAGCCTTCTGAAATCGTTGGCTGAAAAAAAGCAATATAAACGGCTGAGATTTCGAGGAATAAGATTCTTGGAGCCCTAAATCTATTCCTCAGCCATTACAGGGGTCAATTCCCAGATCCCTAAATCTATACTTTCCTTATTACAGAGGTGAATAATCTCGTGGGTTAGTTATAATGGTAGCTTTTTAGACAAAAGTTTATTTATATTACAGCCATGGTCAGAATTTACAATGTTCAAAATATTTAAGTGGATGCATTTAAACTAATTCAGTTATATAGGTTAAATAGATGAATTTACAGTGTCCAAAATTATTTTATTGGATGGATATAGATAGTCTTGGGACATTTAAGTAAGCAAAAGAGACTATTTTGTCTACAAAGTTGGAAATTTAAATCTCAGTACGGAAAGAAATGTGAAATAATAATAATAATACAAATTCTCATTTATAAAATACAAATAATTTCATAAATTTAATCACAATTTCTTATTAAATAATGATAACTAATTATTTTTTCCCTATTAAATATAAGCATAATATTTGAAATAAAAACATTATATGTCCAAGTTATGATAATATAACATTTTGATAATCAAAATGTTTTGATCTTACAATGTTCTGCTCAGTCCATACTTCTCAAAATTATTATTTATCTTATCTATAACCACATTGAATCGTAGAGGGAAGTGGGCCAGTGATGAATGTAGATAGTCTTGGGACATTTAAGTAAGCAAAAGAGACTATTTTGTCTACAAAGTTGGAAATTTAAATCTCAGTACTGAAAGAAATGTGACTAAATAATAATACACATTGTCATTTATAAAATACAAATAATTTCATAAATTTAATCATATTAAATATAAGCATAATATTTGAAATAAAAACATTATATGTCCATTTATTAGAAAGTTATGATAATATAACATTATGATTATCAAAAAGTTTTAATCTTACAATGTTCTGCTCAGTCCATACTTCTCAAAATTATTATTTAATGAACAAAAGTTTAGGTTTATCTTATCTACAACCACATTGAATCGTAGAGGGAAGTGGGTCAGATAATTCGTGTCATTTTTTCCTGAATCATGGCAATGTTTCCAGGCAATTTGAATCCTCTTTCCTTCTTGGGTGACCATACAACATTTCAGGCTATCACACTCACCTACTTTTCAATTGAAAACGGTAATACACACCTACTTGTGGTTTAATTGAAAACGTTAATAAGTTGCCTTGAAAACGTTAATTGAAAGCGAATCTAGGCTAAATTTATGTTATTATTGATTTTTTTCTTTTAATAATTGCTGGTACTCGTAAAATCTGAACAACATTAAAAGTCCAGGACGCATTGCTGTTATCGGATTTTGATAGGGCTGCTGAATTAGCTGCAAATTGGGTTTTTTGAATTGCTTTTATATTGCGAATTGGTATATCAACCAACATCCCCAAAGAAAACAAATAGTAGAAATCAATTCATAAGACTGAGCTGTGAATAATTGTTATATGCGAATGTTCAGGGGCAACGGCTTACTTTAAAAAATTGTAAAAATTGAAAAGGAAAATTGGAATAAAGAATAAATTCAATTTTTCATTATTGATTTGGGAATCAATAGATAAAGCAATTAAGTTAAGTTAAGTTGTACATGCAATGAGTAAGGCTAATTAAAACTAACTAAAGCTAAGTGTGTTTTATGTTTTGTTAATGAACACATGTAAGCACTAAAGTTAACTAACTAAATTCAAGCCACACCAAATGTAAGCACTAGATTTAACTACACTAAGTGCGTGCACATCACATGCAAAATCTAGTGTTTAACCAATGCTAATTAAGGCTAACTAAGTGCATGTACACCAACACTCCCCATTAAGAATAACTTAAGGTGAGTATGATGCAAAATGAATGAGTCTTAGTGACAAGGCCATTTTTGGTACACAAGTACAATGCATGAAAAGAGGAAAGAGGGAAAATCAAGTGGGAAGAAAACCCCACCCCAAAATAAAATGAAAAATGTAAAGTAAAGACAACTACTAGATAGTCATGTCCTTCACCTCGAGATCTCGAAGAAATTGAGAGTTATGCTTTGTGAATGTCTTAGTGAAAATGTTTGCAGTCTACTCAAAACTTGGAGAATGATACACATCAATGATCCCATCATGAATCAATTTTCTGATGAAGTGCATGTGAATATTGATCTGTTTGGTCCATTGTCATTGCACTAGATATTTTCAAAACTTTAGTGTACTCTCGTTATCACACCATATGACATTAAGATGATAGATATTGATACAAAGTTCATAAAAGAAATTCTGTAGCCAAATGACTTGAATAGTGATATTTACTTCTCCTCTATACCGAGCCTTTGCTGATGACAAAGCAATGACATCTTACTTCTTGCTTGACTAACAAATTGGGCTAGATCCCAAAATAAGTACATAATCAAAGGTTGTTTATGGGAAAACTAGTATTCCTAATGAATGTTAGCCCTTTAGGTTTGGCAGCTACTATAGAAACAATAGTTTAAAGCAATACAATGATTTCTTCTATGTGTAACAAATAAGAGAAAGATAATGGAACCAATTTGGAACTTCCACTTAATCACTTGTCTGATCTCTCTCCCCTTTGATAGATCATGAAACTCCTCCCCGTACTTAACACGCTTGGAGAGTACTTACACAAGTACAGCAACAAAGAATTGTCAAAGCATCATCATCTATTACAACATAAACATTATAGAATCAAATATATAATGAACAAATGATAGCATTCACAAGTGATAACATTCACAATTGTACAATCATATGGAAGAAAACTTGAAGAGTTTTATTAATAGAAAAGAGAATTACAACCCAGTTGTCTGATCCAGCGTCATCCTCCCAACTTCAATCCTTCTTCGCCTCATGAAATAGCAAGATCACTCCAACAAGAATACAATACTCTCTCCTCAAACTATCAGCACTTCCTTGCAATTCACAATATTCCAGCCTTTAGATCTCTTGGATGAGGGATCAATTTATAGATGTTTGCAAGGGTATGAGTCATCCATGGGGTTTGATTAGTGTCATTCCACTTGTTAAAATGGGTTCCACAAGAGAAGGGATTTGATATTTTCTTAGATCCCTTATTTATCTTTGGGCGAATTCAGAGAGGCAAGTGGTACACGAGAAGTTTGTAGAAGATTCCATGAGAAATCAATTGACAAATGTCCCGGACGTTTGTCCATCCCCACCCATCGCACCCTATAGAAGGCCTAAACAGTATGCATCACACCCTGGTAGTGTACCACTGAGTATGCATTGCACTTTTCCAGTGGAGCAGTGAGTATGGTTCAATTTAGGGAATTTCTGGATGGTTTCTCAGATGGAACTTTTGGGGAATAATGTATTCAGATGACTATGTTCTGGTACAGTATGAAACAACTCGTTTAGGGATTGATGAGCCCTAATACATAAACATATAAGTTTGGGGTTGATGTGCCCAAATATGTCTATAACAATTGCACCCTAAAGCATGAGGTCGTAAATATTCATGTCGGGTGAAATTATTTATCATGAGGATCTGAAGTTTCGAATTGGAAGGTGACCTGCATAAGTTACAATCATAATATAATTTTTCATGATCTAGTTGAGGGAGGCATTCCCATGCTCAACTTTATAAATTTCATTTCATGTACATAGATCAGATAGTCGTGTGTAGATACAGACTCGTGATTCTATAGATATAGTCACAATGCATGGTTAGGATGATCATCTGTGTAGAGCCTTTGCACGTTTGATGTTTTTATATCCCTGATATATCGTAGCCCGGATGGATGAAACTCGATCCGAGGTCTTCAAACTCGTTCAATATTCACTCAATGTACAAGTCAATCCATGTGAAGAGATGTTCTTAAGTCGAACATGGAAAGACATCGCATGATTATCAGCCAATGATGTGATTTGTTAACAGACGCGAGAGGAATTACCGATAATGATAATGATCCTCAAGGTACTACAGGACAATTTACGTGGTGTGAATACATGATCCAATGTCGAACTTCATGCAAAATCTTTCGGATGAAGGCCATTGATGTCAACCTCTCACCGAAAGTGAGAAACTTGCCGTTGATGTATGCAAGCTTCAAAGCACTAAAAGGGTTGTTTCTAAGTCAACTTCCTGGATAACGCTCATGTCGAGAAGAAGCGACTTCTTATAGGAGCGTCTTGATGTATCCCACGTCTACGACAAAAAACGAAGCAAATGATTTCTGGAGGTCAAAAATGAACTGATGACACAAGGTTCAAGAATGGCAGTCATAAAAAATGAAGGTTGGAGGTATTACAGTGTATGAGACATTAACTGGATGGTGGTTTCTCAACTGAATGACTTCCCTTGAACATGTCAGCGATACTGAGATGAATTGGTAGAGTTAACCCCAAAAGATGGATGGTATGAAAGACCAATGGTATGATGACCAGTGAATGGAATAACCCAACACAACTCAATAATGGAGATGAACTAAAAGTGTCATGTTCAAGAGTGATTTGCTACCATAAATTCTTCAAGTTTTTTCCCTTTCTCCCCAATCATTGTTGACCAGTACCTCTTTATTTTTGTCAAGGTTGAGGAGGATAACATATGCTTGTTCTATAATTTGTCCTTTTGGCAAACCTGTCACTATTTAATGTTTTAACGAGTCTAGCAATAAGGATAACTCGGTCGTTTTCATGTTTACATAGTTTGAAAAGGGACGAAAAGAAAAATCCATAATTTTTTTTCGTAAAGTAATCCCCGAGGACAGAAAAAGAATAAAATAATACAGGAGGGATGACATTTCCAATACTTTAACGAGTTGGAAAAGGCAAGCGCTTGATAATATTTCCATGTTTAATGAGTCTGAAAAGGGTTTAAAGAGGACTCTATAGTTTTCTTTTCATTTTTGGATCAAAACTCGAAAATAAGACAAAAAGTTTGCTTGGTCTTTAAAGATGTTAAATTCATCTTTTACCACACCAGATTCCTTATTTCATTTTTTAACAAGCTTGACACAAGACAAGGAATTATGCTCATAAGATTTGTTTCATTTTTTAATGAGGTTGACAAAGTAAAAGAACTATCCTCATACTCCTTGGTTTCATTTTTTAATGAGGTTGATAAAACACAAGGAACTATCCTCGAGCACCCCAATCACAACTTGTAAGAGGTCATGAAGGAAAAATGTAGTTCCAATGGCCCCAGTACATGGTGTACAACATCACTGAATTGATCATGAGTTGATGTAGATATGGAACAAGTTTCCACATAATTAACTTGTGGCAAGGATGATATCATTGATATAAATGGACCATTTAGGGACGATGATTTACCTAGAGCTATATTTGGACCAAGCAATGAAAGCTAGTAGACAGTGACAACATTTCCTTCATGCGGGAAACACATCACTCGGAAGAGTGTTGAAACAATAGCTTCCATTTCATAAACATAATCACACCCAAGAAGTAAATTGCAGTCTAAAGGTTCTGTGACTACCATCACATTCAGATAAATGGTCTTTCCTCCCAATGTAATAAGCAACTTAGGAAGGATCCCTAATGGTTGACTAGTTCCTTTGTTAAAGCCCAACAAATTTTGTGTAACAGGCACAAGCGGTGGTGAACCAGGTGATTTCCAAGCGGTTGAAGAAATAATACTCACTAATGCACCTTCATTTATAATAGTGCTAGATACAATCATTTTACAAACTTGTACTATGATCTGGAAAGGCACATAAGAAGGAAAGTGAGATCCTGCTAGTTGATTCTAATAAAAGGAAGTGACTAGACTACTTGGATAGGGTACCATAGAAATGAAAGAATTAATAGCTTGAGTTACGAGAACTAGAGGATTTTTCTCCTGTCTTGATGGAACACGTGGATTGCCCCCAAACTCATTAGAATCCGAAGTAACAAAAGAACTTGAACAATATCCTTTTCAATTTCTTCGGGAAAGGTATGATTAGCTAAAGGTGAATTCAAGTCAACTGTTACCTTGACCTATTTATTTTGGTTAGGTATAGACTCATAGGATTCACTTTCAAAGAGAGTGGTTAGGATTGATAGTTGATTTTGGTCAGTCAGTTCATCAACTAGTGAGGAATTTAGGGAGAGTTTCCTATAACCAGATGGGAGTCGCTACGGTGAAGCAGGATGATTATCCAACACTCTTTTGGCTTCATCCAAAAAGGGACAAAGGTGAAAGGGGTGATTCCTTTCACACAATCTACATGGAAGCTTGACTTTTCTCTTCTATCCATGAACTTTACTATCACTAGTTGATGATGTGTTGCCAATGTGATATCTATAGGTTGATGACACAGGATGGTGTGAATGGTAAGACCATTCTTTCAAGATCTGAGGAAAGTAAGGACAATTTCGATGAAAATGGTCTTCCACACAAATTATGCACGGATATTTGACTTTGTGATGCTTAATGCGTGGATTTTCATCAGATGTTGCATTCAAAAAAATGGTTGCCTGGTTGCCCCCTTACTGAATTGGATTCTTCTTCTTATCCTGCCCTTTCTTCTTCTTCTTAGCCACCTGGTTACTAGTATCAATACTTTCACCAAGCAAAGATGAAGAAGGGGAGGGAGAAACAGATGAGGAAGAAAGAAAAGGGTCAACTTCAAGATCAACTAGGGGTTGATTTTGTCCAGTTGAAGGTGTACTCAATTGTGGAGAAATCATGACATTTTGAACCAAAGAGGTTGAAAACAACCATACTGGCAGGCCAATGGTAAATCGAAGAAGGGATAATATAGTGATATAAGGAGCACCAATATTTCTGAAAGAAATAAAAGGACTAGGATTCCCATAAAAAAGGATTCCTTGATCAATGGACTCTGGATTTGTCGCCATATATCTCAACCTAAGATCAACTAAGGAATAGGGATGTTATTCTGAATTCAATTAATTTTAATTATTCTTGGACATAATTTTTCTTTTTCAGTTTTTAAAAGTCGAGAAAAAGCTAAAGATGACTCTAGTCTCCTTCGATTTTTAATGAGCCTAAAAGGACAAGTGCTCAAATGGAGATTTTCTTTTAAAGAGTTGAAAAGGAACTAAATTGAATACTCAAGAAAATATGGAAAAAGGAATTATCAAACCAATCACAAAACTACAATATACACCTTGGTGATAAATTAGAAAGAAATTACCAAGGACTTATGTATAACAGTCAATCCTCTCGAATGCTTTGTTCACTGCATTGCAGCCAATAAGGCAGCATACTTAGTTTCCTATGGATAAATGATTTAAGCCTATTATGTTCTCCCAATGTATATGCAATGGTATGGGGAGAACAAGTTCATGCTAGCGCTTGTCATATCAAGGGGCAATTATCCAAACTTCAATGAAAACGATAGCCACTAGTTTTAACGATGCCGGAACACATCACTAGCCTAGACCTCTAGATATGTTGCGTTAGGTTCCAAAGCATTGTTAGGTTCATTGAAATTCATTTTAAAGTTGATCTTGTTTAGAGTTAGTCTTTCAATGGTTCACCACGTGATGATGATCTGAAATTCGTAAGATGTAATATACAATGATAAACAATCTTTGTTTATTTGAGCAATGAAAATCCTATCTACTAGGGAAAGAAGATAACAATGCTTTTAAGCAAAGAGAAAAGAGCACACACTAGTGCATTTCTTTAAATGATCTTTTTGAAAACAAATAAAAAATGCTAAATGCAAATTCATGTATTTGTTTTCGCTTTCCTTAATATGGAAAATGCCAAAAAGGAAAACTAAATGTAGCAATGATCTGAAATATTTCGCTCAAAATGACATTTTAGACAATTTCTTCTTCAAAGGAGAAAGGAAGACTCAAAATGACATTTTCAATTTTGAAAAAAAAATGCTTTTGACACTTTTAATTTAAAGAAATAAAACCAAATACATCAAGAAAACTTCAATCAATTATCAAGGGAAGGAAGAATTTACGACACTTCTCTTTTCAATAAAAAATGACAATTACGACACTTTTTGTACTGAAGCGACAAATTGATTTAAACAAATTTTCGACAAAGGGTTCTAAATGAGGAAAAAAATATACAAAAAAATTCACTAATCCTAATGTAATTGAGGCTAATCTAAGTGATGCAAGTAAGCTTCAGTAAAGAGGCACTGTTCATTTGCAGCAAAACAACCAAACAAAACCGAAAACAAGGTCAAAAACCCTCAATTTCTAGATGGAAAAAGAGTTCAGTAAATCATCGCACCTAGGCTTCACATAAAGTAAGATGAATCATAGTTACTGCACTCGAGAGGTGTGATGCATACTGAGTCACAGTGGAAGACAATACTATGGTCTAGGGAGAACAACTAAAATGTGTTTTGGCTCAAATGTGGAGTTGTTTTCAATGAGTTAAGGTGGGTTTTGATGAACAATGATGAGAAAAGTATGATGCAATGTATTGAGATGTTACTGAGCTACCAAAAGGGAATATAGATGTGCTTGCAAGTCAAATTTTCAATTCATAAACTAAACCAGCGATCGACTGAAGCAACATTCATCTACTATGCAATTGCAGAGCAAGAGCAATTTGAAGGCTATCTGGCTGACTTCAGACTCCATCTATAGTTTATCAAATTGAACATAAAACAAACAATAACAAAAAACAAACATCTGTTCATTCCCCAGTGGAGTCACCAATTTGTTTCCAGGAAAACTAGTATTCCTAAAGAATGCTAGCCCTCTAGGTTTGGCAGCTACCCTAGAAACAACAGTTTAAAGAAATTCAGTGATTTCTTCTATGTGTAACAGATAAGAGAAAGATAATCGAAACCAACCTGGAACTTCCACTTAATCCCTTGGTTGAACTCTCTCCCCTTTGACAGATCCAACCACTCCTCCTCGCACTTAACACGCTTGGAGAGTACCCGCACAAGTACAACAAAAAAGAACCATCAAATCATCATGATGTACCACAACATAAACATTACAAAATCAGATATATAATGAACAAATGATAACATTCACAAATGATAACTTTCACAATTGCACAATCAAATGAAAGAAAACTTGAAGAGCTTTATTAATAGAAAGGAGAATTACAACCCAGTTGTCTAATCTAGCATCGTCCTCCCAGCTTTAATCCTTCTTCACCTCATGAAATAGAAAGATCAATCCAACAAGAATACAATACTCTCTCCTCAAACTATCGGCAGTTCCTTGCAATTCACAATATTCCATCCTCCAGATCTCTTGGATGAGGGATCCATTTATAGATGTTTGCAAGGGTGTGAGTCATCCATGGGGTTTGATCAGTGTCATTCCACTTGTTACAATGCGTTCCACAAGAGAAGGGATTGGATATTTTCTTATATCCCTTATTCATCCTTGGGCAAATTCAGAGAGGCAAGAGGCACAGGGGAAGTTTGTAGAAGATTCCATGAGCAATCAACTGAAAAATGTCCCAGAAATTTGTCCATCCTCACCCATCACACCCTATAGATGCCTAAATAGTACGCATCACACTGTGGTAGTGTACCACTCAGTATGCATCACACTTTGCTAGTGGAGCAATCAGTATGGTTAAATTTAGGCACTTTCTGGATGGTTTCTCAGATGGAACTTTTGGGGAATGATGTATTTAGATGACTATGTTCTTGTAGGGTATGAAACAACTCTTTTAAGATTTAATGAGCCCTAATACATCGACATATGAGTTTGGGGTTGATGTGCCAAAATATGTCTATAACAAAAGTGGACTTGTGATCAAGAGCCCAATCTAAATCTGTGAACCAAATGAGATCCAAAGAATAGTTTGTCACATCATTAATCCCATATGTTATTATTTCGTGGACTTATTGAATGATATGCTTTGTAGGTTTCTAGTGTAATTCATCTGGCTCTTGCATGTATATGGAGAATTCTCATACAACACATGAGAGATCAGGATGGGAGTGAGGGAGATAATGAAGAATCCCCATAAGATGATGATATAATGTGCAATTAGACAACGCTATATTTTCCTTTCTCAACCTTTATCCATAATAATAAAGGTGTAGTTGCTCGGTTTCACTAACTCATGCAAAATCGTGCCAAAATATCTCTAATATACATTAGTTGGGAAATGGTAATCTTTGAACCATTTTAATTGATCTATATTACAAGGAAGAAATTTATCAAGCCCATATATGTCATACTAACCACTTATGAAATAAAATTTTAATGTCAACAATGGAAGAAGTTGAGCTACCCGTTATCAAAATATAATCTACATCGAGTACTATGATCAACAAGGAGTCAATTTTATTCAACAAATAAGAATTGGAAATAGATGTGACATAAAAAATCTTGAGATAACAAAGAGGAATCAATCTTTTCATACTACGCTTTAGGTGTGTGCTTCAGGCCATAGAGAGACTTCTTTAATTTGCATACTAGAGATGAATTTTGCACATATCCCTATGGAGTTTTCATGTAGATTTCCTCCTAGAGATCACCATGAAGAAAGGAATTCTTCACATCCATATGATGTACCTCCAATCCTCTCGTCATTACAATTGAGAGAGCTAGTTGAATGGAATCCATTTTTTCCAATTGCAACAAAATTCTCATCAGATTAAACACCATGTACTTGCTAAAAACATCTTTCCACCAACCATGTTTTATATCAACTAACTTGGCCATGTGTTGCTTTCCTGGTTTGCTAAACCCACTTGCACCTGACAAGTTTATGATTGGAAGGTAGCGAAAAGAGATCGTTCTCAATGAGGGAGTTGTATTCCCCATCCATCGTTTCTTCCCATTCAGGATATCCAACTCCTTCTGCATAAGTCTGTGGATTAGATTCATGCATCATATAAGAATGCATGGTAACTCATGGCTCCATAACTAAGAGTGTTTGTGGAGATTCCTCAAACTAAGGTATAGTGGGAGGATCATCTAAGAGATCACTAATGTTTCACCATTTTTGTGATGAAGATTGTCAAAAATATTCCAAAGTGCATGAGGAAATATTATCTTGATGTTCAACAACTAGTTGTCTAATAGGTGTCATAGCATACTCTTGAACTTGTGGAGAGCGAAACTTTGTAACAAGCTCATCTAGTTGTGCATGAAAAATATCTTCTTCAAACTTGACACTCCTTTTGATAAATAACTCTGCAGTTTTAATATCAAGCAATATGTACCCTTTGCCTTCATTAGAATATCTAAAAAACATGCATTCCTTAATTTTAGGCTCCAAATCCTTTGTCTTCTTTGTAGGAATGTGGGCCCATTCTCAATATGAAAAAATGCGGAAATGACTGACTTCAGATTGCATTCTAGTTCAAGCCTCAAAAGGTCCTTTCCCATTAACAAATTTATGATGACATTTATTCTAGATATATTAGGCACAATTGAAAGCTTCAACCCATAATTTTTATGGAAGATATCTTGAATCCAACATGAAATGGACCATCTCTTTCAAATATGTATTCTTCCTCTTAGCCACCCTATTTTATTGCAAAGTGTAAGGAACTATGTTGCAACTATCAGCTTGTTTCATTAAAAATATTTTGGATATCTTTGTTGACATATTCCTTCGCATTATCTATGTGGAGGATCTTGGTGCATTTTTCACATTGATTTCCTGCATGTGCTTTGAAAACATTTAGATACTAAAAAAATTTAGACTTGAGTTTCAAGAAATAAACCCAAGTGAGTCTTGTATAATCATCTATAAATGACAACACATATTTTTATTTTCTCATTGAAGGTAGCGGAAATGGACCCAAGAGATCACTATGTAAAAATCTCCAAAGTTGAAGAGGCTCTCTATCCACGCCGCTTCTCTAACTTGTCTTGTGGATGCTTTCCAAGACCACATCTATTATAAAGACCATTTGAAAATTCAAAGGGAAACAATCGTGTAACCATCTCTTGCTTACTAACTTGATACATATATATGAAATTCAAGTGTCCAAATCTCTCATACCAAATACTACTTTCTACATTTTCATGCATAAGTAGAAAAATAAAATCTAAGTGAAGAACAAAATCAGAAAATGTATACAGATGAGATTGATCATTTATCTTTCGAAATGTGATATTCAATTAGGTTTTTATATCATAAATTCGCTCGAAATATGAAGTAAAGTCCACCTTCCTTCTGGTGCGAGTATGTGTCATCTGATACATTGAAAGAATAATCACATAAATCCTTGGACTATGCAAGACATTCTCAAAACTTTAGTCTTTGAATTGTTCTCTTCCTTGTCTAGTTGATTCAACTGAGGAATTATCTCCCATGAGAATAAGAGGTCTCAAGTATGCATGCAAAGAAGTAAAGTATTCCTTTGAAGAATCCATATGATGTGATGCTCTTGAATTGATGATCCATTTTTGTAGCGTAGAATGAAGGGAAATGAAAGCATGACCATTATCGCTTTTTTGTGATGGTTTTCCTCCGTCTTCTTCTTGAAACTTTATGGAACGTGATGACCAAGAATTTTTTTTGGAGAGTGTTTTCCATGAGAGCAATAGCCTTCTACATTCAAGAGGATTCAGTATGATAGCCTACTTTACAATGAACACACTTGGAGTTTCGTTTCTTTACCTTCTCACCCTTGGAGTTGGAAGTGCCATCTGAAGGTTTTGGATTTCGTCCCTTCATTGAATCTTTATCTCTTGCCTTTCCTTTACCTCTGGATTGTTGATTTAGTTTTGAGTTGGACTTTATTTTTTCATGCATGTCATGTTCATGTGCATTTAGATACTTTAATGAACCCATCTTGATGAGATTATACTTCTCATGAATGAGAGACAAGAAATGCATCATATTTGGGCATTTTCCATTTACCTTGGGCTGCAATTATAACTGAATGTAAAAAAAAAAAAAAAATCATGACCTAATTTATACAAAATAGAAAGGATCAATTGACCTTCCTATTTAGATTTATGAATCCTACAATCTTGTAATTATAGAAGAAATGATCTTAATTTTGTAAAGAAAACTTGAATATTCTCAAAGTTGTTTGGATCTATGGAACTTAGCTCAGTTTTTAGAATATGAACCTGCATCACTCATTGTGCTTTCCATGTAAATTTTCCAAGGTTGTCCAAACCTAATTGAGTGTAATGCATGTGTCGACATGGAAACACAATGTTGGAGATATTGAAAACAATAGAATACCAAAAGCGTTTTCCATATTGTTAATGTTTTCATATTTTTCAATGGTGGAATTGGGTTTAGCTTCCGTATCCATAATTATTTGATATATGTCATATACCTCCTTGACCCAATATTAACAACCACCTACTATTCTCCCATCACTAAATTTAACTTCAATTAAATTTATATTCCATAGTTGTCACACTAATAAGTATTCAATCATCCCAGAAACAAAGATAAAACATGAAATTATACAGATATGCTTAAATACCTAAAAACATAAAGAGTAAGCAACCAACATAGAGAGCATCCTATTCACTTCAATCAGACCATATTAATCGAACAAATGTCACTTGGAAAAATAAAGCACTACCACTGGGCCTAACACTGAATTCCTCCAGTTTAGCTTGAGCTGAGAGTTCATGCCCTCGATCAACTGCCCCCTGTTGATCTCCTAAATGGGTATTTAATACCCTCTTTCATGATATGGTTTCCTTTATTGGTGTCCCACTTTTGATTGGATATTTTTATTCATTTGCCTAGGCTTTTCCCAGAAAATCACGCCTTTCTCTCCTGTGAGGATTTTCCCATAAAAGCTTGCCTCTCTCTCCTGCAAGGCTTTTATGTCTTTTCAAATAAAAGCTTACCCTTCTCTCCAACAAGGATTTTATTTCTTTTCTTAAACTTGGTATTTTTCTCCACCTAAGTTACTTAATGGATATTTATCTCCCATTGCATTAAGCTTATGTAGAATTTGATGTAGAAGTCTTATCATGAAGGAATTATCCATTACCATTAACCAATGGGATTTTATTTTGTAAGGATCTCATCCCTTGGTGTCTCATTTTCCAAATGATTAAATTATGTTTATTTATTTAATAATAAAGTATTTACTTTCATTGTTACCCCTCACACCTAGCATTTTGTTAGAACTCAGTCCTAGGTTAGGAATGACATGATAGAAATAGAGTTTTAGATAAAATGGAGGGGTGTCACCTACTCGCCCACTAACTGAATAATCAGTGTGCATATATATATATACACATGAATCATAAGTGAAGGTTACAATGTTCTCAATTTCATACCCTCTAAGATTTTTTGCACTATGTGTACATGTGTGAACCTAGGTCATTTACATGTTGAAACTTCACCTAAAAAATTAGATCGCACCATGAAGACAAGCGAAGATAAATTATTTATCAATTATCAAGTTCATTAACATGAATTCTCACGTTTTTTATGCAACAATTTTTATTTTGTGAGACAACGCTATTAATGTAAGTCAACACATAGACTTCTCCAATATTGCTTGGTAGGAAATAGTGGTACAAAATTTGCATCTGAGATTGATTGTGAATTAATTTGAATGGATTCCTAAATACCAAACATCTTTGTTTACCACAATCCCGATTACCAGTACCACTTAGCCATCAATATGGTGGAATATTCCTATTAGTTTAGCAACGACTATTGCATGGTTTGTTATCCTCTCTTTTCATTGTCTAGAACATTTTATATGTCACGCCTTACTTGATGCATGCATTATTTTACTACTACCATAAGGTCCTTATATCATCATAAGTTTTTCTAATGCGAAGCCTTTTGGTTGACTCAAATGTTTTAATTAATTCACACAAGGCATGTTCCGAATCTAGTGTACAATTCTTGTTAGCCATTATGCTTCTATGAATTTCTCCATTTCTAGTTCAAATGCATCCAACACTACCATATCTAATTTTTGTTGTCATTTACGTTCTCATAAAGCATGTATTATTTGTTTATATATAGTAGAAGTAGACATATCATTTCAATCTTATCACTTCCTACAATCATTCTACTGGAAGCATCTTCTTCTTGTTGTAGATTTGAAAGGTCTCTCTTTGTGAGATATTACTAATAGAAACCCGTCTACATCTGGATTGACATGCACATCAAGGTTGAGGAGTTTGAGGTTTCATACTTTGAGTTACCATAATTACACATTGGAATTTGAGTGAACTTGAGGATGTGCCCTTCAACTTCTGATTAATATTGTCTTTCTACTATTAATCAAGAAACACTAGGAGCTACTTTTATATTCTTATTATGTACTTACACTAGAAATACTTTTGGGTGCTAGACCCATTGACCTAGTTATGAAGGTCATAAAATTATTAATGTATAATGTTTTCCTCAACATGTATACAATGTGTTGTATTCCATGAGTACATTCACTTCAAAACGCTGACCCTAGCTTAGTCTAGATTGGAAATATAACTTGTGCATCTTGCATATCTTAGTTACAATTATTAGCATATTGCTTTATTTCAAAAGAAACATGTAGGTTATATACTATGCATATATAATTACATATTTGTGTTACTACAAAATATTAAAATAATGACCTCATAAATTTTAATTCCCTTCAGTGGTGTATATTTGGAGCATTTCCCCATAAGGGAAAATTAAATGGTTCAACCAGTGGAAAAACCACATCCAGAATGAATTACATCATTACATGTAGATGCACAAATTAAGACAAAAATATTAAAATGAAATACAATTTTAAGAATATGTAGTCTCATACGTCATACAAAGACCTATCTTTCATGAGCTTAATGATATTTCATGGGAATTTCATGAACAAAACCTTCGAAATCTGTTCTAGGTTGGAAACCAACTAATTAACCATCAATTTCATATACTTTTAATAGAATTTCATGAAATTATTTTTATTGATTTATATATATTCCATATATATACTTTTATTTTAATATTTCGTCGTGTTCAGCATGATCTATGGAAAGCGCGCTTGTCAGTTTATCTATTTTTGTTTCCCAATTACCTCATAAGAGTTCAACATTTCATCCCTTCAAATCTTTTATGTGTATAACCTCATTCTATTAAGCTATGTCTTTCATTATACTACGCATAGCAATTGTGCAACTCATAATTTAATTGTAATATGAGCAAACTAATATGATGATAGTATGTAAGAAGAGACATATTGGCATGCAGTTAAAAATAGGATTCAAACTTTGCTTATCCACCATTACTCCTTTCAATAATTGCTTTCATATTCATAAGCCAGGATAACCACACCACTAAAATTCATCATCCAAACTCTCAATAATCATACCTTACAATTATTCCAAATTCGTTCGTTCATCAATCTCGACTATGAACATATAAAGCTAGGTATATCATGTGTAATTATCTTAAATGATTTTTAAATCATGGTATAGAGTCTTTGGGCCCTCACAACAACATTTGGCAAGAACTTATGTTTTGGGATAAACTTCCACGACATATAATGAAATAAAAATTTACTCTTGAGATAATTCCCAACAATTAATAAGTAAGAACAATAACAAAAGTAACCACTTTATGGTTGACCAATTTTTACTTTTTGAAAATAATCAACATGTTAATGGTTGCCATTTCTTCACATTACTCTCTACTCCATCAAAACAATGCAATGTTCTATGTTATATAACAATATTACAAAATTATATGTTCCAATATAACCTTACATGGTTTCCTCTTCCCACGATGCTACTATAGCTATCCATCATGGTGTATGAAATATAATACTTAGACATGAGAAAGTAAATATAAAGTGCAAAGATTACTATGAAGTGCTTATAAAGAATAAACTTCTTATAATGTTGGCACATGTGAATTATTATAAAAAATAAAAAAAACAAGTAATGCACAATTGTAAATTTGGCCTGCAATATGAGGGAGTGAAATTACTACTGTGATGCTAAAGTCACCATGTAAGTTGTTCGGAAGTGATGCCATCCAGACCAACTCCCTCCAAGCATTAAGTCAACGCTTGCATGGAGAGGCTTCCCCATGAAGTTGACTTGCAATCCCTGCTGCCCTCGAATTTGTAATTGTGAGACACAAAAACCATATTTGAACGAATATAAAAATGTTTCAACCATTGGAGAGCATACTCTACAACTTTGAGCCAAGTCAAGGCAAAACGTCAACCTCACAACTTTCCACAAGGAAACATGTTCCTGCAATCAATAGGTAACATTTGCAATCTTCTTATGGTAAAATTCTACAAAGAAATTTGAACCAAAGGGGTATATATAATTCAGACTCAAATTTCCCAAATAATTCATGTTCAGACTCAAATTATTGTCCTCCATTTTCTAATTCCATGTCAACTATAGCTATAGGGTAAAATACCCATCATAAGGAATACAAACACTAATAACAACGTTGACCAGCAGGATGTAGTTCACCATAACATTGCCACCAATTGCCACCAATTAGACAACGGTCAAACCACTACTGTAGCAAATATGGGCCACCACCATGCCCTTTGTCTCTCTTCTAGGCATCACATTATTTAAATAAAGCCACTACACTTCTTCTTAACAACTTCCTGTTAGCAATTAATCATCCATGAATTCCTAGTAATTCCATTAAACCTTTGACGAGAAAGGGGAGGATCTTCCTCGAAGAAGAAACTCAGAATTCATCATAGAGGTGATTCGATAAAACAATGTGGAAGAGGGTATGAATTCCCAAAACACAAACACGTGTCACTTCCACTTCTTCCTCTTCTAATTATGTATGCATGTAGGCGACCTACATGAGAGGATAGTCAGCTTTGGCTTTGGTGTGTAGAAGCCACCAATGGAAGAGTTTGGAAGCATAAGACCCCCAATACATAATATATGAAGATTAATACCAAAGAATTGATATGGATAGTATTTATATCAAGAAACTATAAATTGATCAAGACGATTGAGCGGACACTGTGTACACTCAACCTTTACGCACAGAGAAGATGATATTAACGAGTCTTTCTCAAAGTGACTCATCCATGTGAAGGTAAGGATAAGCGTTATCCAAATGAATACATCCATAGAAGAATCCACAACAAATGAGTTGTTTCTGGAATCGTTAAGGTCATTATCTATAATGCGATAAGCCATCGGACACGAAACCCTAGAGATAAAAATGTACAAAATGCACAAGAGTGATGTTGCAAACAAAAAAAGGAAATACAACAGTTCACCTTGTGTATTTTCTCCGATAATCAAGTGATTTGTGCTTTCAATTTACCGATAAAACTAACATCTAACACCCATTTTCATTTATAGCTCAAGTTCTTTAGATATAAATCAATAAAATTTATAATAATTATATTTCCTACTAATCTATATAGGATTTAATATTAATATAATTAACTTTCGACCATATTGAGCATGCCACATAACTCAATGGCATGGGGTTTTGGAAAATCTCCATAGAAATATGCGAAGGAACTGATCAGAGTCACTTGATGATTTTGTCCATCCAACGCATAGCATTACACATGCTACAAGATAATGCAATGATCAGATTAAATTCATATAACCATGTATCTTTGAAACTGTCACTCAAAAACCCCAAACGTGGATTGTATTGTCACAAGGAAAAAAGGCCAAGTAGCGTTAGCGAGAAGCAAACAAATTGGATGATGTTACAATCAACGTGGACGTTTGGAAATTGGACACCCGAAAATTCAAGATATCTGTCTTGATATGTTATTTGATAATGTAGAATTGAAACAAATGTGTGGGGAATTCAGACATCTAGTTCTTCATACATACAGGAATGAACATCATTGTTTCAGGCTGCTAGAATGGAAATAATATGGACGGATCAAAATTTAGTGTTTGTTAACTCAAAACCTCATCTCTCTCCCTCATAGGACCATAGAGCTTTCCCATGCCCTTTCAAAACATGGTCGGATTGTTAAACAAATCCTTAGTTATCTTATACCAATATGCTTTGATTTGCGTAATCATCGTAAGAGAGGAAAAACAAAATAATACACAGTATGTTTGTCTAGCTAATATCTGAACAATTCATCACATATTTATATTTTCTTGTCCTCTCCCTTGATTTATCCTTATTTTAGAATAACCTGAGCAATATTATTTTGATCTTCTGCTATGATTTCTCAATGTTTATGAATGAAAAATTCACATTTTAACCATGAACCTTCTTTCTAACTCTTCCATGTAATATTCTTTATTTCTTTGTACTGCTATGTTGTTATGATTTCTCAATTTCTCCCAATAACATCCTTATTGCTTTTTTCCATTAGTATATGTTTTTTATGTCCATGTCACAGATGTTAAAGAAAACCTCAGGGCGATATATTGAATTCACAATAATTTCTTTGAGCATAACGATAACACATGGAGAATGTAAACCACAGATTGCATTGTGAGTCAATGTGATGAGTAGAGTGAGCTATTGTTCATGGCGAGTGCGAGCTACAAGGAGTATACAAAATGTGAGATGGGTAGACATGTTCCAATCCAAATAATACATCTCTCAAACATATATATGAAGATAGTCATTGAATCAACAACATAATATAATATTCAAGTCGTCCAATGTGTCGTAGAGAAAGTCAACAGGTCTTGTAAAATAAAGCAAACAACAAAGATCATTAAACTTGTAGCCTTCTCATCACAGAGGCTAGGGTTAGTTATTCACATGACAAAAGAATAGCGATTCTTGCCACCTAACTAATAACATGCTGGAAATATGTTTTTTTTTATCTTTCTCGCTTCGCCATTAAAAATGAAAAAAAAATCCCTTATAAATAAATATGTTATGAAACCATCTTGCAAAAAGATAGAAAAGATAGATCAACAACCTAAAAATCATCCTCTTCAAGTGGGCACCCTCCTTTACATTAAGAAAAATGAACAATTCTTGGATGATACAAGTGATAAGACCTGCTTTCTATATATAGGAACCTAAGTTGTCATAATATAATGAGAGCCAACATAACAATCATAATGTAAGGGCACAACAATAGAAATAATGGGATTCCATGGGGCACAATAATAACAATATGGGGACTACATGGGTAGGACAATATAATTAACGGATTTCACTAATAAAAATAAGGGGTTACATAGTAATATAGCGACCTAACATGCCCGTGTCCCTCAAAAAGTGTTGTCCTCATCGCTTGAGTAGTTCTAGACACTTCTGTATAAAATTAAACCTCCCATGTGGCATCTTCACTGGTTAAGTTCTACCACTTGATAATATACTCTGAAATTGATTGATTTTGTAGCTGTTGGGTTCTTATTTCCATGAGTGCTTCACGTTTCAATATCATTTTTCCTTCCTCGTCAAGTTCCGATGATATTGTCTGAACTAAGAGCTTGTCACATCTAACCTTCTTTAAACATGAAACATGAAAAACTAGGGGCACTTGGGAAGATGCAGGAAACTCCAATTTATATGCCATAGTACCAATATTTCGCAACACCTTTTAAGGACCATAGTACTTTGGTGATAATTTATTATCCTTCTTATCTTGCTTGAGGGACATTTGTTTGTATGGTTGTATTCGTAAAAAACCTAGTCACCTATATCAAAACTTCTTTCACTGCAATGTTGATCTACCTATTGTTTCATTTGATTTTGCATGAAAGTGAGGTGATCCTTTTTCTTCTTGATATGTCCTTCTATCTTGACAGCTCAAGGAGTGGTAATTCTTACCAATGCATTACAAGATATGGTCAAATTCATTTCTTCTTTCTCTGGGGTTGGTTCTAGGTGTATATCCTCTTCTTTTGACATTTATCGATCCTTTTCTTACTCTTCCTTACAATCAATGTAAAATAATATCTTCTCAACACATTTATGACCTTTATTGTATTTTATATCACAACTGTAACATAGGTCGTTTTCTCCTTTTTCTTCCAATCGTTGTGGTGTTAACCTTGTAGGTTGTGGAAGGTTAGGAGCAACAAAACTTCCATATTTATAATTGTGAGTGGTAGGATTTCTTGTTGCCATAATCTTGCTTTCAATTTTTCTTTCCAATGCAAATGCCTTATCCATTGAATCACGTTCCCAAAGATGAAACTCATGTTGAATGTTATCATTTAAAGTCCCTATGAAGATATCAATCCTCTACTTCTTTGGAATATCATTTACCCTTATGTTCAATTTTTGGAAGTCCTCAATGTGCTCCATCATTATACCCTTTTGTTTGAGATTTATCAATTGGCTAAAAAAGGTGTTGCTTTATGTATCCTCATAATGTTCTATCATTTCTTCCATAAAAGTTGCCCAAGTGAAAAATTGTTTATGAGAACAAAGCCATTGATACCATACAAACTAATGTGGTTCCAAATATAAATTTGCAATATATACCTTTTATTTGTTTTGCACATTATGGAGATTGAAATGTTGCTCCATCTCTAGTATCCATGTTACATGATTCGTGCCATCAAAATTCCTCATATCGATCTTTGGAACATGGTGGGTCTTCAATTCAACCTTAGATTCTATGAAGTCATGATTAACATTTCTTTTGTTTTCATCATGAGATTCCTTTACTACCCATTCACCATTAGTAAGCATTTCTTGTAGCAACTTTGTCAAACCTTTCTTCAAATATTCCATGTTGCCTTTAAATCTTTCTTCTAGACCATTCATCTTAGCTTCCACACATTTTGAATTCCTTCAAACTATGTTTCCATCCTACAGACCCTTTTTCACTTTATAGTAGCTTGATATGGAATCTATTTTATCAATCAGTTTATGACTCCAAGGTTTGAAATTGTATCTTTTGGTAGCCCTCTAAGTCCTCTTTCCAACCCCACAAGTCTGATCAAGATTGGATTCTCCAAGGTAGCGTTATGCTAAATCTCCAATGATGACATGATTATAGACTGGTTTAGTAGAGAGAACTTGTACGAAGTTCCACATGTCAGTATTTCATCCTTAGGACCTTTACCAAATACACATAAAACTATAGGCCATCCTCTTTGTTTAACTTTTGATGAAATTTCAATTTGATGCTTAGAGAGAAATTTATGACGGTTTTCCCCAGGTCACCTGTTTGATATGTAATTCGGGACCCTGCAAAAACCCTAAATATCTTGGACCATATATATGAAAATATAGCAAAACAAGATCTGAAATTTGGGCTCGAGCTTCATCAAGATTTCAGATAAAATGGGTTCTAATTTCTGAATCTAAACCTTCATAGAAAAAAAATTATAGCTAAAATTCCATGATGACCTATTTGCAATGGAGTTTTGAAGCTTGCAATAACTATAGCTTCCTTAGCTCATATGTCTAAAAATATAGCGAGACAAATTCTAAAATTCGGGCCTAATTTCAAAGCTATTTTAGCTCAAATGGTTCTTTTTTTTTTTTCTTCTAAAGCTTCGTAGGTAAAAAGTTATATTAAAAATCCCATGATAACCTATTTGGAGTAGCAAAACCCTAAAATCCAAAGCTCTCATACAAAATGTTATGAAACAAGCTCACAAAAAGATAGAAAAGATAGATCAACAACTCAAAAATAATGTTCTTCGAGGGGGAAGCCTCTTTTACATTACAAATATGAAAATTATTTAATGATACAAATGACAAGACCTTCTTTCTATATATAAGAGTCTACAGGGTCATAATATAATCAAAGACGACATAACAATAATAATGTAAGGGCACAACAATAATAATAGTGGGCTTTTATGGGGCATAATAGTAAAAACATGGGCACTATATGGTCATAACAATACAATAAGGGGGTTGCACTAATAACAATAAGGGGTTACAAATATAGTCTAGGGACCTAACAAAATATGTACTGACCTCATGGACTAATTCTGTTGTTGAGTGATCCCTTGAAGCAAATGTGAAACACAATTACTTACATGATTGTTTAGCAATACGGGAGATTTCAATTTTGATTTAAAATAAAAAAAAAACTTTAGCTATTTCGAAGCCCATAATTGTAAACAACCTCAGTTCAAAATTACCTTTAATTTGAAGTAATCCATATATATATATATATATATATATATATATATATATAGATGTTATTGCTTCAAAGTCCTCATCCAATACATCAATTTAAGATTTAATTTCAACCTTTATGGATACTCTAATATTTTCTTATAATAGATTTATAACTGGACCCTTAATTGAAACATCTTATTTGTGTACGATCTATGACTCATTCATATCTTACATATGTGGGTTGACCCTTAGGCCATAATATTTGAATTTAGTTCTCTGATACCATTTGTCACATACCTCCTTGACCCTATATTAATAGTGACCTACTATGCTCCCATCATTATATTTAACATCAATTAAATTTATACTCAATAGTTGTCACACACATAAGTATTCAATCGTCTCATAACCAAATATAACACATGAAATTATACACATTTACTTCAAGATTTGACAACATAAAGAGTAAGGAGACAACATAAAGAGAATCCTATGCACTTAAGTCAAAGGAGATTAGCCAAAAGAATGTCACTTGGAAAATTGAGCATCGCCACCTAACCTAGAATTGACTTCCTCCAGTTCAGCCTCGAGCCACGATTTCCTGCCATGGATCAACTGGCCCCTATTGATCTCTTTAATTGGTATTTAATACCCTCATTCATGGTATGTTTTCCTTTAATGACGTCCCTTTTTTGGGTGGATATTTTTATCCATTTTCCTAGGATTTTCCTAGAATAGCTCACCTTTCTCTCCTGCGAGACTTTTCCCATAAAAGCTTGTATTTCTCTCCTACAACACTTTTATGTCTTTTCCCATAAAAGATTGAATTTATCTCGTGCCAAGATTTTATGTTTTTTTCTTAAACTTAGGATCTTTCTCAAGCTAAGTAACTTAATGGATATTTATCTCGTATTCCATTAATGTTATCTAGAATTTGATCTATAAGCCTTTTCATGAAAGAATATTCCATTCCCATTCATCAATGGGATTTTATTTGGAAATAATTTCATCTCTTGGTGTCTTGTCATTGAAATGATTATATTATCTTTATTTATTTAATAATAAAGTATTTACGTTCATTACTACACCTCATACCTAGATTTTATGTCAAAGCCAAGCCTTAACTTACTTCTGACATGATAGCAACAGAGTGTTACATACAACGTGGGGTGATATAATATAAGTCTTTGGCTCTAAGGTGAAGAAAAATCTTAAGCTTCCATTGGAAGTTGTGATAGGAATGAAAATATATAAAGATGGGAACTCCGTTCTTTTACCTTATAGTTGCAGTAGCAATTGCAGCAATTCTCTAGTATTTTGATCTGCAAATCAAATCTTCGAACAATTTCTAATTCTTTGACCTTCAAACTTGAAAAAGATAGTTCATTCACCTTCTTTAGACCCATGTAGCTCTGATACCATGTAAAATTATTAGATAACATATAAGAATACAGGTGAAGAATAATTTCCCAAACCTACAAGAATTGAAAAACAAAATTGGAATAGAGAATGAATTTAATTTATCAATATTGATTTGAGAATCAACGCATAAAGTATTAAGTGATATGAGTTGACTCAACTCCCAGATTTAACCAAGATCTTTTGCTTTTGTGATGTGATTAGAATTTCATCTAGAAAGGCATAAACGAACACATATGCATAGTGTAAAGAAGGAGGAACGTGACAAGAATCAACAAGATAAAACACAAGATGTTGATAATGGAGTTCGCCGAGGAGAGACTACGTCTCGAGGCCTAGGTGTCAAGATGATGTAGGTAGTTGCATTATGTGCTGGAAAGAGTGATGATGTACATGCATGTGTTTTCTCTATTATACAATGAATATTCCATCACTCAAGGAGTGGCTCGAAGAGATGTTCCACTACAGGAACTCATTCAAAAAAGGACTCCTATCAGGATGAGATAATCTCACGTATGTTAATAATGAGCATCCCACCAACATGGCATCAAAGGTATCTCAATTCAAACATTCATGGTGACACATGAGTATTCCATCAACATGATCAAAATGGGATCTCAATCAAAACATAACAATAAGTACATCTCACATCAAGAACAAAACAAGATCCCACATCAAACATGAAACAGGGATTTATAGAGCACAATGAATCTCAAGCAAAGAGACAAAGAAGTACATAATCACATTACATATACCTCACATTAAGGAGTTATCTGAAGAAGAGGTTGGTAAACTATTGGATCTGGCTGCACCATCAATATCGTGGTGTCGAATCTCATGCAAATGATTGCTCATGCATTGAACACTCACACCGCACTTCACTTTGAAAAGTGGCCGAAAAATGGAATGATGAAATGGAAAATGTGATTGTACCATCATATTTGTGGCGTCGAATAGTGTAAAATTGATTGTCAAATTTCTAAATTCTAACAAAATGAAAATCTAGGGCTATAGGAATCTTTTATATTCCCTTCAGATTCCTCAAAGATTCCCTCCTCCGTGTAATCTGATGATTTTATTCTTAGATCATAAAACTGATCTTGCTATTGAAATTCTGGTGAAATTCTCAGAAGGATGGGTATAAAGTTGGTTGCATTCTGAATCTGGAAAAATTCAGCCTCCAAGGAATCTAGAAGATTCCCTCAAGATTCTTGAAGATTCCCCTCTATTGGGAATCTAAAAATCTACTCCTCAAAAAGTGAATCCAACCTCACCATTGTGTTCCTTGCGAAAATCTAAAAAAAATTACTGTAAGCTTGGTTATATTATGATAAAATGATCTTTTACCTCCTCATGGAATCTTTAAGATTCTCTGCAAAACCTTTGTCTCGAAAAATGTTCCATCATTTTGCGTCTTGGAACTATGTGATGGTTCTGCCTGTCGAAAACTTTGCCACTCATGTTTCCGCCACAAGATTCTTCATTCTGCCGCTCGGCCTCACGTTCCCTATTCTACCTCCTTTCTCATCGCAAATAAATATGAAGGATTATTTAGTGTAATGCTCACAAATTTAACAAGAAAATAGGTTTGATGCATTGGTAGAATTGGTAATTTCTTAAGGGTAGGTTGGGGGATCAATTCTCACCTCTCCCAAATTTGGTGCGCAATTTGATTTAAGTTTGGGTTGTTGTAATGTTTGGTTGGGCCGCCCGTGAAGCTGGCTGACCACATGGTCAGGCGGGTTCAATTCTTGCTGGCCCATACATATAATGGTTACATTTGTTTGGTGGGGGTGCGAGTCGGGTCCACCGGAGGTGCTCCGCCCATGCCATATATGTAATTTTTTATTTATATGCATATGGTTGGTTGGGGGTCGGTGGGGGTCATGGCCCATCGACCATTTTTTAATTATATTTTATAACAATAATAACTATTGTCTCAGTTTTTTCTAAAATAAGGGATATGAGACAAATTAATTAGCCAACAATTTTTCCCGCTTTCAGGAGCTAGGTTTTATGCCCTTGTTTGGTCAAATTGTAAGACACTTAATCTTGGCCCACAACTCAACTTTGATCGAAAATTTCTCAAATTCTTTCTCCCTCATACAAGCTCGGATTTGAGCGTCGTTCACACCATTGGCAACGAACACTTCGATCTGGTGCTAGTTTGGGATCATTCTAACCATTTTGAATTTTGACCATTTTTGATCCTTTGGGACTTCTGCCTGTGTGTGGAGCCACCCGGATCAATTTCTTTCTCGAGAGCCTCCTCGACCAATATTTAGATAGAATCTTCTACTCCCTTGTCTTTTTCTTCCCCCATGGAAGGCCATCGGATTTGCGAGGCTGGTCTTGCAAAAATTCAACCAGTTCAAGCCCTAACTCATGATATCTTGACCTTATTGGGAACATGTAAAGAAAAAGAAAGAATGAGAAAATTGCTTTGAAGTAAATTGTGCTACAGATAAGCCCACTGAGAAAATTGAAAGGAAAAAGATGTTGGGGTCCAAATGAGATAGGCTAGTGGCCACCAATATCCACCTAAATCACCTATATAAAAAAATATAAATGAAAAATAAGATCTATTAAATCATACAAATTAACGCTGCCTAATAATCCATATTTAATGATTACCCAAATAAACAAAAAAAAAAATGGTATAATATAATTACCAAAAGAATTATCTGTTAAAAAAAATATTAAATGCAATGAAAATATTGATACTTATACTATATGTCGTTTCCTAACATTGACTAAGGAAAATAAGATTAATGTGAAAAATATAAGAAATATACACAGAAATTAACAGAGAACTGAAATATTTCGATTCAATATTACCTGAAGTAAGGGGTCGGAAAATATTTATATAATATCGACCAAGGCAAACTTGATGCTTTTCACAGAGTGATACATATGTTCTTACTTTCCATTTAAGGCATAAAGAGCCATAGGCACTTAGCGCTCCACTTTATCCCCTGCCAAATCGAATTTTAAATTTCTGGGATAGAATTCAGAGCATCTATGAATTCGGGATAACATCTTAAATTTTGAAATCGATGTTTAACAGTAAGTTCTGAGTGAGGATCCCATTTGTTTAATTTCAACATCAAATTCCTTGCCATAGCACATATGCGAATCAAACTACTTTTGATCGGTTGTATAGTCCCAGGTAACAACGATGTACCAATTAGACGACTGTAACAACTATGTACCAATTAGACGACTGTAAGTATGAACGCAGGGCAAATCTTTGATCGGTTGTATAGTCCCAGGTAACAACTATGTACCAATTAGACGACTGTAAGTATGAACGCAGGGCAAATCAAAATTCAGACTACATGTCATCTCAATTCTCTCTCCTTCTGAAAAAATCTTCCATCATGGCCACCAAAACACCAAATTTCTTCCTAGTTTGCAATTGGTGTCTCATGCTCATCCGTACAGTCCTGATCCTAGTGTTAAGTTGCAGCCGTTGCATCAATCTATCAAAACTTGCCTATTACACTTACTCATGAGCTGAAAATGGTATTCCAGAATCGCTTTGACTAAACTGGAACACTACCTTGATAGTGGCAATAAAATTATCATTGGAGTCTTTGGACGTTGTAGACCCAGTCATCTCATTGGATTCACTTCAAAATGTATCAACGTAAGTTATAAATATAAGTTGTCGATTAACCGTACCGATGACAGGTCGATGTTTACATAATGTAATAATTGCATGAATGGGACCGTGGATTTTCACCACTCGAACATTTTCACGGCCTAGAAATTCTGCTCGTAAGTCAATGTATAGTCGTACCGCATAGCACTGCCTTGGGAAGGCTACGGATGCTTTTACAATGCATGGCTCTAACAACAATATAAATAGTTATGAAATCCCCACTAGGAATGTGGTAGTTGCTAGTTTCTATCTCTATAGGAATGGTGTTGGGTGTAGCATATTGTGTGCTTTGGCATATTTACTGTTTGAGATGTACACAAAAACAACCGCAAGAACATTCTCGTATGTTAGAATTGTTTACATGTTGAGCTGATATGAACTAGCTATAGAGTTAGGGGTAATAATATTTTATAATCAATTATTTTCAATTCAATAAAAATCTCATGATTGCATTCAAACGATCCGGTGGTAATGGCTCATATTAAATATTTTTAAAATATAAAATATGCTATTTACAAAAATACAAAACTCACAAAAAGAAATCATATAGTTTTATATATTGAGTCATTTAATAGGACAGTCAATCATAGTCGAGGAGGTTATGATTTATTCCATCACATATTTTTCTAATAGAGTGGCAGCGATCACTAACTGGTTAAATTCTTTAAATAAATAAGTAATTAAATGCTCGGTTTGTGGCCACCTTTACTGATTTTCTTGTACAGAGTGGCAGCGATCACAAACTAGTTAAATTCTCTAAAGAAATAAGTAATTAAATGCTTGGCTTGTGGCCACCTTTACTTTTCATTGTTGGGTGTCAAATAGCTTTCCCAATAAAAGAGTTGAGGAAAGCACAAGTGCAGAGTTGTTGGTTACATTTGTGACAAGGTGCTTAAAGGGAGTGACTTCGTCAAAATAAGTGACGATCCTATTAGGAGTATTCTTCAAAAGGAAATGAAGCTTCTTTAGTATGTTAGTCACAAAGATTTATTTGGAGAATTTTACAAGAAAAGGCTAGCTTCTAGATTACTGCATCATAAAATCTCAAATGAGACTCATGAACGCACCATGTTGTCAAAGATAAAGCAACAATGTCGTTTCCATTTTACATCAAAGATGAACGGCACGGTTAATGATTTCACAATGGCAAGGATTTTAGCCAATCTAGAAGTTACTCGAGCTCAATCCACCATCTAAAATGCTTAAATACGTCGAATTATATGAAGGTTTTTATTACACAAAGTATAAGCATCTTCAATGTTGGGGATTTTTTCAGGGAAAATCCCATAAACAACAATAAAAATTTCACACAGAGACAATGCTCTGTTTTCTCACAGGGTCTTTTTAACACAGCGGAAACAAAAAAAATTTTGAGCACACAGAACAGTGTTTACACACCAAGGATTTCTATTAAAAGAAAATGCTGTTACAAATTATAAACTTCCTCTCAATGAGAGGGATTCACCGCTTGCATTTCACTTAAAAAAAATTACACAGGAGTTTTTACTCACGCTGCTGCGTGACTCCAAAATGCATATTCAGAACATTGCTTGCGCACTGCTGTGCTTTACATTCCAATTCATTACATTTACCAAAAAAAATTACATACATATATGACTACGGGAGAGAAGACTTACATCGCCATGCTTCCGTAAAAAGAAGACAGTCATAATTAAATGGTTTTACTGATATTTTTCTATGCCTATACTCCCGCTCAGGAAAAAATTAAAACTTCATCAAAAACTTACCAACCACAGTAAATAGCATTTACTGTTTACTGAGATAAACGACGGTAGGAAAACTTTCACTTCACGTCAAATTTATTTCCCAGGCTTTTACTTCATCCATTATCCAATATGCTCTTGGAACTCTATCAGGTCGGGACTTCATCGCATGACACAACTATGTGCACCCATGGTTTCCCCCGATTCCGAAATCCCGATCACACATGGCCCGATACCTCCGATATATATATATTATAATATATGCATAAAAATATATATATATAACGAGCCACTTGCGGACCCGAAATAATATGAAGCAAAATGTTGAGTACCCATCGGGTCCAGGATATCGGGTCTCAACTTATCGCATGAAAAAGAACTGCCCACTTGGTTTTCCCGATAGCGAAATTACTATGGACCCGATAATTTATCAAAAGGGATTAATTCCATCGTCGGGTCCGGCCCATCGGCAATAACAAAACTTTAGCTGCTATTTCGCCGATGCGATATCGGCGATCTCTTATCGCTGGATTCGCTCATTGCTGGAGCGCAGTTGAAATTACATTTCAACACTCCCCTTTAATTTCAACCGCTGAGCATTCAGTCATACCCAGACACTTCCTTAGAAATTCAAAGCTTTTCTGATCCAGTGGCTTTGTCAAAATGTCTGCTACCTGTTTTTGAGTCCTGCAATGTTCTAAGACAATTTCTCCATTGTTCACCAATTCTCTGATGTAGCGAAACCTTGTATCAATGTGTTTCGTTCTCTTGTGAAACACTGAATTCTTTGACAATGCAATAGCTGAACTATTGTCACAAAAAATCACTGTCGCTTTTGCGTGCTCTTGGCCTAAGCTTCTCAACATTCTTCTCATTCACACTGCTTGGCATGCTGCTGTTGTAGCTGCCACATATTCAGCCTCTGCTGTAGACAATGCTACAATGGACTACTTCTTAGAAGCCCATGAAATGGCTCCTAAACCCATATGAAAAACATAACCGGAAGTGCTCTTCCGATCATCAACACTTCTAGCCCAATCGCTATCAGTGTAGCCAACCAAATCTGAATGTTCTGAGACATTATATAAAATTCCAAAACTTTTAGTGCCTTTGACATACCTCAAAATTATTTTCGCTGCTTACCAATGTGCTTCCTTTGGCCTCTCCATGAACCTGGAAATTAAACTAACAGCAAACATTATATCAGGCCTAGTTGCTGTTAAATACATGAGGCTGCCAACTATGCTTTTGTACAAGCTAGGATCAAAATCCTTGCTGCTGTCCTCTTTGCTGAGTTTTAATCCCATTACTGTGGGAGTGTTCGCAGCCTTGCACTCTTGCATATTAAATCTGCCCAACACTTCATTTACATATCTCGCTTGAAAGATAAAAATTCCATTTTCATTTTGATCTACTTCTATGCCTAAGAAGTATCTCAAGAAACCCATGTCAGTCATTTCAAATTCATCTTTCATGACTGATTTGAAACTTTTAATGAGTTGATCATCATTACCTGTGAAAATAACATCATCAACATATAACACAACAATTAAAATCTTACCATCTTTTTCTTTGATGTAGACGGTGGGTTCTCCCTCACACTTGTCGAATTCATTATCCAATAGATATGAATCTATTCTGTTGTACCATGCTCTTGGCGCTTGCTTCAGCCCATAAAGAGCTTTCTTCAATTTGCATACTTTGTGTTCTTGGCCTTTCTTCTCATAGCCTAAAGGTTGTTCAATATAGACCTCCTCGTTTAACACTCCATTTAGGAATGTTGACTTCACGTCCATTTGGTAAACTTTCCACTTGTTTTGTGCTGCTATGGACAACACTGCTCTCACGGTTTCCATTCTTGCAACCGGTGCGAAAGTCTCATCATAATCTCTCCCATGTTGCTGCTTGTACCCTTTGACAACCAGCCTTGCCTTGTGCCTTTCAATTTTGCCTTCAGCATTGCACTTGATCTTATAGACCCATTTAACTCCAATGACTTCTTTACCTTTTGGTAGCTCAACCAAATCCCGTGTCTTGTTTCTCTCTATGGCATTCATTTCTTCATCCATAGCTTCTATCCATTTCCTATCTTTGATTGCATCTTCGAAATGAATAGGGTCATCAACATGACAATACAAGGCAAATAAGGAATTCATTCCTTCATCGTAAATGTCACTCAAGTTTCTAAATTTCTTACCTCTTTCATTCGGTGTGCAAGTGCTTGAAGATGCACTTGAATTTCCACTTTGTGGTGTGCGTGGAGAAGTACTTTCATTTCTCCTCAATGGTGTTCCTTGCTGTCCTGGAGTTTGCACTGCTGTTTGGGGATGCACTTCAGCCACCTCTTCATCATCTTCATCATGAGACAAACAGTTTTTAACATTCACTGTTTTCTCTATGCTTCCATCCCAAGCTTCCTCTTCAATGAATTGAACATCTCTGCTGATAAAAAACTTCTTGGTAGATGGGATATACAACCTGTAGGCTTTGGATTCCTCACTGTATCCAATGAAAAGACATTTCTCCCCTTTGTTGTCCAACTTCCTCCTCAGCTGATCTGGAATGTGTGCATAGGCCACACATCCAAAAACTCTCATGTGGGTGACTCCTTGCTTTCTCCCACTCCATGCTTCTTCTAGCACTTTGTTCATCACAGCGTTTGTAGGACACCTATTCAAAATATACGCTGCACAATTTACAACCTCGGCCCAATAATCATTTAGCAAATGCTTTGCCTTCAACATGCTCCTCGCCATATCCATGATGGTCCTATTCTTCCTTTCAACAACTCCATTTTGCTGTGGGGTGTACCTTGCTGTGAATTGCTT